>JANTQJ010000754.1:0-10946 GCA_032989685.1 Arthroderma sp. PD_2
TGGGAAATGAAAATGGCAGGAAATCATCAAATAGTGACCAGCACCTTTAGAAACGAATTTTGGAAGATGAAGGAAAGACAAAGTGATGTATAGCCATCATCACATCTGGGCGGATGGAGGACGATAAAAAGGAAACGAAAAGAGGGCGCCTGTCACTCTTTTCCTTCCCTGTAGAAACGGGACCCATCACGGCGCGTCCCTCACGTCGATCTATGTAGTGATACGAAGTCTTGTGCATATCAGCTACTTCATCGAGCGCGTTGAAGAGCATTATGTGGCGATAAGTTGCCTCTTCTATGGGCCTTTTTGCCTGTATAGACTAAATCGCGATGCTCCCGCGTCGTTGAAGTAGACATCGGGATCAAGTGGGTCGGGCGTTTCATGGCTCGCATTGGGCATCGGAGCAGTGGCCTGTGGTAGGATCTTGAGATGTGGTGATGGAACACACCTGAAACAAACGATGTGGTTGGAGCATGCCAGAGGGTTCCAATCAGCAACCACGGCCAAGAGACGCGGGATGGGATGAGGAGAATTAAATGACTTCATCACGATAGATGCAGGATTCCAAGTTGATAAACGTGTTTGTCGAACGAAAATTAATGGGATTGATAGTTGCTACTCGATACACATCACAGAATACAACGCAATCGCAATCAAAAAAAAAATATAATAACCAGGACAGCATTTGTTTCTCAGCCGCTTCCCAAAGAAATCCCCTTACCGTAGCCGTTGCATGCTTGATAACTCCTGTACGCCAATTGGGACAGTACGCGCATAGGCAGCACGAAAACGCCAGTCTCGCAAGGGAAAACATCCAATCAGTCGAGACACCCAGGAAGAAACATGGATGGAAAAGAAACTATGTAACAATGTGGCACCAAAATAATACTCCTCATAGTGTCCAGAGGGTGATTAGGGAGGGAGAAGCTGCATAGAGCAGGGAGAGGCATGCGCCAAAGATAGGAGTAAGCCAATGATAGCCAAAAGTTGCTAAAAGCTATATCCAAAGGGCAAGTTGATTCAGGCGGCAGCCTCGATCTCGTGGGGCGCGATTTCACCACCAGCTTCGGTTTCAGCCCAATCTCCCCAGAGGCCTTGTTTTGCTTTGATTCGTAGTCGAGCGCCGAGATCTTTACTACTTTGTTCAACTCTGACAGCATCTTTAGTTGCAAGCACGAGAACTTCAAAGAACATCTTGGTTGCGTCGACCTTGCTCGTGTGGTGTTCAGGGAGGAGGTCTTGGAAAACGACGGCTTTGCCTTTTGATTGTGTTGGTGAATCGGTGGATGGGGCTTCACCGAATTGTTCTCGGAGAACGTGAACAGCGTGCTTCGTTCCGAGGGAAATTGGGCCAGTCTCGACAAGGCTGCTAAGTTCGTCGTATTCTTCTCCGTGTTGACCAAGGCCTTCATCATCGCTGAAATGGGTACCTCCAGAGCGTGGGTGAGCTTGCTCATCACCATCGGGAACCTGGATCTCTGACTGTTGGTTTAGAACTGTGTCGTCTGCGACGGCCAGCCCTTCGTCAGGTTGTAATAGTGTATCTTCTCCCTCAAGATCAAGTCGAGGAACTTTGGAACCAGAATCGATATCCATATCGGCAATACCGCTATCTCGTTTTCGCTTCAAGTCTCCCGCTTTCCTGACAGATTCAATCGAGAGCATTCCGCGAAGTTCTGGTGCCCAATTGCAGCTGTTGGCGCCTCCCATTACACTAGAGACGAAAGTTCCATTCTTCTGCATCATCATAAGAGTAAGTAGGACGGGGTCTCGTGGGAGGATAGACTCGGGTATCAAAATGTTTGAGCGATCTTCTTGTTGTTCTTTGATTTGGGCACTAGAGAGGATCGTGTCGGCATCTGGCATGATCAGCCTCCTTCGCTTTACTCTTTGGTGATGTCGAATAGCTCCTTCGTTCGCGAACGTTTCATCCAAGTCTCGGACAACGCTCGAACGAACAGACGAGAGTGGTGAGGCGGATCTCCGGGTAAAATCACTCGTAAGGCCAGGGATTATGGTAGAGTCCTCTTCGATCGGCATACCGAGTTCTCCGTCCATGCCGCCCATTGCGATGTCCTCATCCAGATGAGCAGCATTGTCGATATCGTGGGTCATGTCGGCATCCCCTTTCCCAAGCGGAGCACCATCCTCACCCAGGTCAAGGTTGAGGTCGCCGTCGAATACGCGGTGATCATCGCTGAACAGGTCTTCTCCGACGGGGCGTGGGGCGGGAGCCTCCCTACCCACTTCAATGCTCGTATCATGGCCAAGTGGGATATCTTCGTCTTCACCCAAATCCAGGACTAAGCCAGTATCATCTTCCAGGTGGGGTCTTTCGATAGGCCTGATTGTCTGCGGAGTGCTATCAGGAAGTAATTGGCTAGACCAGCCTAAAGATGAAGCAGGTCTCTTGGGGTCATGCTCTATCTGGACTGGTTGAGAGAAGAGAATTGAAGGATCCAAATTCATGAAAAGATCTGATTCAGTAAGTACATCTGGTAAGGTAATCCCTCCTGCAGGCAGAGGCGCAGTGCTTGGAAGGTCATTATTATTTGTTAGGCGGAAAGCCTGTTCATAGGGAATTAGTACGCAAATCCCATGAGCGGGTGTAAGTATGGGGCGCTTACCATCTTAATCTTCATTAGAGCTTCGTTACAGTCGTCCAGGAGATATCTAGTTTTGCGGCTGTATATTCGAACAACACCCAAAAGAAGCTGGCCGCTCAGGCGCAGGGCCATGGGCGCCTGGCCCTGGTCAACAATGGCATTGACACTGCTTTCAATGTCGGATTGAAGAATGTGGGATTTCGAGAGTTTCCTTTCGAGGTTGGCGGACAACCAGACGCGAGCCAACGGCCCCGTTTTCGACAGCAACGTCTCAGAATAAAACATCGTGCAGCGCAGGCAAAGGATGCCAGGCTAGTCCAGGTGTTGCAATATAGTGGTGTATTATTCGCGAGTTAAGATTATTGACCGTTCAGGAGTAATGCGATTGAAGGAGTAGGTCGATGGTCGCGGCTCGGGTTACGACAACAACAAGTTTGGATTCAAAACGCGCCGGGCGACAAATACTCAAGTTACAGAGAGATCCAAGATACCATCTCAAGCAGAGACGCAGGTGAGATTGCTGGCTGTATGTGAAGCTGCGAGAATAGAGCGATGGGCGTTGTGGTTGCGAGGGCGACGGTGTCTGATAGTGGAATGTCGCAGCGCGTTGTGATGATCCCAAAAAGACCAAAGAGAGAAATAAATCCAGGTGGCTGGAGTCACTTTTGGTCACGTGGCTAGATTGTTATAATACCAGGCTCCCGTACAATAATTACTAGTGGTATTTTTGGCTACTACTCGGAAAAACAAATCTCCCTCCCCGCGCCCAATAAGGGAATTATAAGTGGGTCCAAGGCCGAGTCCAAAAAAGATGGATTATGTAATCATGGGGTCTCGATGTCAACTTTTGAATGTTGTCAACAGCTTCAAAAACTCGCTGCAAAGTTGCTCGCATTACACCTGTCTCTATATACTTGTCTGCGTTGAAGTCGGTGCTTAATTGACTTCTCCTTTCCTCATAATCCCTCGCTAGCCCTTTTCCGGTGCTGAAATCTAACGTCACCGACCTCAGAAAGCTGAAAAGTAGCCGCAACCTCGCTATCGAGCCCCCTGACTACAAATATATCATAAACGGACCCGAACGACGACAGTCACTCCATGTCGTTTTAGCGCTTGATTTGAGATAAAGGGTTTATTACAGCCCCCAATCTGTGCCGGGATGAGAAGGGGAGTCGCCGGATTTCACCGCTGGCACTGCATACTTTCATAGACATGTCCGGTCTATCCACACCGTCGTTGCCGTTCTACAGTGCTACTCCGAAGAATGGCAGACGTTCACCGTCTCCAACACGACGATCCACGAATGTTTCATCTGTGACGACGTCTACATACTCCAAACTCCCGCCAGAAGAAGTCGCTAGCCGCTTGACCACATCCCTCGCCCATGGCCTTTCTCCAGCCGATGCCGACGCCCGTCTTCTTCAATATGGGCCTAACGAACTCCCTCATGACGAACCTGAGCCTCTTTGGCTACGATTTCTTAAACAGTTTAAAGAACCTTTGATTTTATTACTCCTTGCATCCGCAGCTATCTCCTTCTTGATGCAGAATTACGACGATGCTGTGAGCATTACTCTTGCGGTGACAATTGTTGTCAGTGTTGGATTCGTGCAGGAATATCGGTCTGAAAAATCGCTAGAGGCACTCAGTCGACTAGTCCCTCATTTCGCTCATCTCATCCGCAATGTTCCTACCGAAGGCTTTGGCACTCCGAAAACGGTGGCTAACGAGGAGGAATATGAGATGAATGACCTTTCGAATGGACCAACTCATCCAGTTGGACCATCTGCAAAGGCATCAACAACGGTGATGGCCACAAGCCTTGTACCCGGCGATCTGATTATCTTCTCTACTGGAGACCGTATACCAGCTGATATACGAATCACGTCGGCAACGCATCTTACTATCGATGAATCCAATTTGACTGGGGAGAATGAGCCCGTGTGCAAGGTTTCAAACTCCTTAGGCCAGCCTCAGAAGCAATTCCAAGATGGCAAGAATTCTCCATTCTACGACTCACCCGCCGCTGGGACAGTTGGAACGGACCTTCGACTAAATGAGCAACATAACATCGCGTTTATGGGCACATTAGTAAGGTCAGGCCATGGTCAAGGCATTGTAATTGCTACTGGACCCAACACGGAGTTTGGAAGCATATCTGCTTCGTTGCAGGATATCGAAAGCCCCAGGACGCCACTACAGCTATCCATGGATCGACTTGGTCAGGAATTGAGTTACATGTCTTTCATTGTGATTGGCATTATCGTTATTGTTGGCTTAATACAAGGTCGAAAACTACTGGAAATGTTCACAATCGGGGTGTCCCTAGCTGTTGCCGCCATCCCCGAAGGTCTCCCAATCATTGTAACTGTGACGCTTGCACTCGGTGTCCTAAGAATGGCCCACCGTGGTGCAATTGTAAGACGGTTACCTAGTGTAGAGACTCTAGGTTCGGTCAACGTTGTGTGCAGTGACAAAACCGGAACATTGACCTTGAACCATATGACTGTCACTAAAATGTGGCACTACGATATTGAGGAACCATTTGAGGTGAACAAGGAGCATACATCACTTAACCTTACTCCAGCAGCTCGAACAATTATGCGAGTAGGCAACATTGCGAACAATAGTCGGTTATCAAGGGCTCATGCGAACTCTCCAGCAACTGCCGCTTCTGCTGCCGTCCTATCTTCCACGATGGATAGTTCTTCGGGGGCCGTGAAAAGTCGATGGGTTGGTCAACCTACCGATGTTGCAATTTTGGATATGTTGGATACACTTGGTGAAGACGACGTCCGGGACGTGATAAGCGGTCGAATTTCAGAAACCCCGTTTAGTTCAGAGCGAAAGTGGATGGGAGTTATCGTTGCGAGTGCATCTTCAACTGACAACGCTATCAACCATAACGGCTCAGACATGGCTTATATCAAGGGCGCTTTAGAGGAGGTTCTAAAGAGATGCGATACTTACCTCACCAAGGATGGAAGGGAGGTTATACTA
Organism: Arthroderma sp. PD_2; assembly: GCA_032989685.1. Classification (NCBI taxonomy): domain Eukaryota; kingdom Fungi; phylum Ascomycota; class Eurotiomycetes; order Onygenales; family Arthrodermataceae; genus Arthroderma; species Arthroderma sp. PD_2. The sequence goes on from JANTQJ010000754.1 coordinate 5,607, forward strand.
GACGAGCAAAGGAGGAAAGCTGCTAAAGCCGCCGCCGAGTCAATGGCCCAGGAGGGCCTTCGAGTCCTTGGATTTGCCAGTGGACCGATTAGAAGCCATACGGCCGCTTCGAAACATACTGCAAGCAATGATGAAAAACGCTACACTGGGCTTATCTTTTCTGGTCTAGTCGGTATGAACGATCCACCCCGAAAGGATGTCCACAAGTCTATCCGGCGACTCATGGCAGGAGGGGTTAAAGTTATTATGATTACTGGTGATGCGGAAACGACTGCTGTGGCAATTGCAAAGAAACTTGGGATGCCAATAAATGCGTCCTCAGTGGCTAGACCGGTCCTTCGAGGCGACGAGATTGATCATATGAGCACCGAAGAGTTGGCACAGGCAATTGCTGGAACCTCGATATTCGCAAGAACCAGCCCAGATCATAAGATGAAAATCGTGAAAGCACTTCAATCGCGAGGCGATGTTGTGGCGATGACTGGCGATGGAGTTAACGACGCACCAGCATTGAAAAAAGCCGATATTGGTATTTCTATGGGTAAACTGGGCACCGATGTAGCCAAGGAGGCTGCGGATATGATCTTAACAGATGACGATTTCTCAACGATCTTACGGGCAATTGAACAAGGAAAGGGAATATTTTATAATATTCAAAACTTCATCACGTTCCAGCTGAGTACCAGCGTGGCCGCACTGAGCTTAGTTCTCCTCAGCACTGGACTGGGCTTCAAGAATCCTCTAAATGCCATGCAAATATTATGGATCAGTGAGTTACAACAACCCTTCAATCAAATATTTTTATTTTACCCTTGAAGGATCCCTTTACTAACGTTTCCAACAGATATTCTCATGGACGGCCCACCCGCCCAGTCTCTTGGTGTTGAACCAGTCGACCCGTCAATCATGGTCCGGCCTCCCCGTTCCAAACATGCCCGCGTTCTCACCAAACCCCTCATCCGCCGCGTCTTAACCTCCGCCTGCTTTATCATGGTAGGCACTCTTGCTGTCTACATTCACCAAATGGCCGACCACACGGATGAGGTGTCAGGCGCACGCTCCCGCGTGGTCACCCGCCGGGACACCACCATGACATTCACCTGCTTCGTCCTCTTCGACATGTTCAACGCTCTCACCTGTCGATCTGAGTCCAAATCTTTGCTACGCGGCGAACTCAGTCTGGCGGGTAACAAAATGTTTAACTATGCCGTTCTAGGCTCGTTATTCGGCCAAGCCTGCGTAATCTATTTACCTATTCTACAAGGCATTTTCCAGACAGAAGGTCTGGGCTTTTGGGATCTGATTTGTTTAGTGTGTATTACTAGTTCTGTGTTCTGGGCAGATGAGGTCCGCAAATACCTACTGTGGAAGAAGAGGATAGGTGGTATGGGAGTTCCAGCTTCGTCACCTGGGGGGATGACGGCTAGTGTTATTGGGTATAGCGGTAATGTATAGAAAGGAAGCCAGTCGCATGATCAACGAGCGAAAGAAGAGGAAGTTTATGTCGTTTATCCACTTATTTACTGTAACTCTTTGTTTATATCTATGTTTTACTAGTTGGGAGGCATAACTGGTTCTAGTGGCTGGCATGTATACATATATAGAGCGTCGGATCTTTATAATCACTATTCAAGAAATTAGATACTTATATAGGAGGCTTGGGCTCTTCTACTCTATATAACTTGAGAGGCGTAGCTACTGCAATTCTATAGTCATGAGTCGGAGGTTCACCCATTAGTCGTGCACTGGAAGACCCTCTGTCGAGGTACTCTTAGAAATTGGTGAAGTTGACCCGATCATTCCCATTGTCCATTTACCGACGATGCCCAAGAGGGCAAAGCTGGAGGGTGGGCCTCCGTATCTATACTAATTCGCTATGACCAGTGATAGCATGGTTAAAACCGAGTAAGCTCAATACAAATTTTGGCTGAATTAAGTATTCTCTATAAAAGTAAATGGTAATAAGAATTATTCAAGGGGAAGCCCCTTTAAACAAACAAGCCTAGCATTATTGAACGCCGTTTAACACCTCGCGCTGAAAAGCAATAGCCAATAACCAAGAGAATAGATAGAGGGTATCTCGAGACGTAACATAAACTTCATGAACACGTTGGAGACAATCGCCTATTGCGGCTTTTCACTCATTCCCACTTGTTCGCTAGTGGGTTCTGGTGCAGCTACGATTGAAGGCACTGCTGTAACGTCTCGAAGGTTGGCCTCTGAAGAATACTTTGATGGAAAAGGGGAGGAAGTGTGCTGACTCTTAGTTTCTTGTCCTGGGCCGGAGAACATTCCACTATGTTCACCACACCCATAGAGATTGGCACGAGGAACAATACTATCCTGTCCCTTTTGATCGTTGTTCTGGGGTGTCCAGGCAAGATAATCGCGTCGCACTTCAACGTAGTCGTATGCGAACTCGCCTAGCTGGTCATCGTCCATGCCTAGGAGCTCTGCCTGTTCGGAGACACGTAGTTTGAGACCGGGGATCCAGTTGATTGCGTAGGCGATTAGAGCTGATACGACGAATGAATAGCCTGCTGTAGCGACGATGTAGGCTAGTTGGATGTACAACTGGCGGTAGTTGTGGATGATCCACCCTCCAACGGGGGTTCCGGTGGTTGGGTTGATAGCACCAACGTTGACTCCGTCGAGACCAACGATGGCGTCGCTCCCAAAGAGGGCGTTGAATAGGAGGCCCACGATACCGGCGATACCATGCTCTGCGAATACGTCCATGGAATCATCGATGCCCATCCAATATTTCACTGCGGAGGTTAGCTTCATGGCGTGTTTATAATAGGTAGTCAAAGGGACGTACACTTAGTGCTGTAGTTGGAAACGAAGCCGGTGACAATTCCGAGAATAACGCTTGCCCATGGTGGGATGAATCCGGAAGCAGGTGTGGCGGCAACGAGACCAGATATGGTACCCGAGCACCATCCGACCATCGACCATTTCCTTGAAAGGCGCCAGTCAAGAAGCACCCAAGTCATAGCGGCAAAACTAGCAGTCAAGTTGGAGTTCCAGCATGCCATGACAGCACGGAGGTTAGCACCGAACGAGGAACCACCGTTGAAGCCCAACCAGCCAAACCACAGGAAAACTGTTCCCAGCAATATCAATGATACGTTGTGGGGCCTGAAGTTAATCATCATGCGTTCATGGCGACGTCCCAAAACCATCGAGTATGCCAGAGCAGATAAGCCGGAGACAATCTCGACAGGCCCACCACCGGCATAGTCCATGACACCGTATTTGAAAGCCCAGCCATTAGGGTTCCAAACCCAGCAAGTAATCGGGCAGTAGACTAGGGTAGCCCAGAAGAAAATGAAGACCAAGGCGGGTAGTAGGCGTCCTCGTTCGGCGACAGCACCCATGATAATAGCGGCCGTAACAGCACAAAATTGGAGCTACAGTTGACAGGCATTAGTATGGAACTAAATATGCGTAGATGTTAATGTATCATACCTGATAGAAAGCATAGAGTAGATCGGACAGAAGAGCAGAGCCAGGACTGGGATTAGCCAGAGAGTTCATGAGGCCAAAGTTTCGCAGGTTTCCAATGAAACCGTTCGTGGCTGTGGGTGAGAATGCAAGGGAATAGCCCCAGAAGTACCACTGGAAGCTGATGACAGACATGGAGGCCATACAAGCCCATATCATACTCAGCGCTGACTTTCGACGAGCAAGCCCAGAGTAGAGGAACCCGAGGCCAGGCACCATGACCATTGCCATGGCAGAGGCGACGAGTATGTACGCCTGGTCCCCGGGTTGAAACCATTTGTTGATGTTCTCAATTCCTATAATGGTACCTGGTTAGTACATGTATTCCCGACAAACAACACCAGTAGTTCTGAGGTACTCACGCGAGTTACCACCTAAAGCAGCATTTGTGGTGAGGTTGAAATTCGAAGGAGAGCCAGTCCAGTTGTAGGAGGCATAGTCAGGGGCGTATGGAGCCGGCATTTTCGGTCCTACTGCTCGCCCTGTTGGCGGCCTTTTGGTGATGTTTAAAGGAGGTGTCTATAGAGATAAGACGGCAATGGGTCTTTTGAAGATGTATCAATTCTGTAGATCATATACCCCTAACAGTAAAGAAGGCCAGATGGAGAGAAAGATAGGTAGAGAGAAGTGGAATTGGGGAAAAAAATGCCATCTCAGGGGGGAAGCAGGGCTAAGTTAAAGGATGCAGCTCCGTCCTCCCTCCTGGTTATCGGGCCGGGAAAAAGACGCATCTGGAGGCGGTGACCGAGCCAGCCACGAAAGATGGAGGGCAGGCGAGAGGGCGGGGAGAGGGCGATAACGTGGAGATGTTCCATGAAGCGCATCCAGCATTCTAAGCAGGCAGTAGATAGAGGCAGAGTCAGAGATATCAGAGATAGCTGGCGCTGATTCGCCCGGCGGCCCTGATAGATAACGCGGAAGGTTTAGGAAGACCTTTTCAACCTGTCGGAAGTTCCAGGGTAAACTCGGCTTAGTCAGACGTATACACCGATATAGAGGAAATACTGCGTATTTCTCTCCTATACTAGGCATTGAATAGCATATATCACGTCGACAGAGGTATGTAGATGTGGTGAAAGATGGTATGAGTGAGGTGCTTTCCAGGCACACGACCTCCCCTGCACGCATGATCGCTGTCGAGCTTCACGGCCAGAGCCAAAATTAGCCACAGTAGCGCAGAGTAGCGCAGAGATAGCCTGGAGATAGCCAGATAAGACGGTTCGCCAGAAATTTCCAGCCCATCCCCCAGGGCCAGAGATAAGGGCGGACGAGCTTCCCCCCGCGTCCACCGAACCTGGTCGAGCTGAGATGGAACCTTTGGAACGGCCAGCGTTAGAGGCCGATAAGCTTCTTTGTTAAATCCTCCTGCGATCCTGCGATTGGATGATAACAGATCGGGACGACAAGGGAGGAAGCTTGATTTGGTGGCGGGAACATCGACTTATCAAAAAAATATAAAAAAACTCTTTCCTTTATCGCTTTTGCTTGTGAGAGATTTGATAACAGAGAACGACGAAGAGAAACGGACAGCGACCGAAGGCGGATCAACGTTGGCGCGGGCCGAGGTAGAAGAAGAAGGTCGAGTTAAAGGTACGTAATATGTTGATATGGAGATAAATAAAAGGGTGGCAGAGATATACATCGGCGTTGGTGCTGATATACTTACACGACCATGGCCCTGGCCCGAGATCGCTCTTCCACCGATAGTCGGTCTACCACATCGCCCTCAGACTGTGAAATCTCCTCCCACTCCTCGTCCTCCATGCCCATGATCATGACCATCTGGGCACAACGGGCGAACGTCTCGCGGTGACGGTATCGACCCGCTCTGCC
>JANTQJ010000755.1:0-10940 GCA_032989685.1 Arthroderma sp. PD_2
TCATTCAACTGCTTCTCCTGCTCTCTTGCTGCTTCTCTTGCTCTGATTAACTGCCGTTCCTCTCTCTGTTTGCTTCTTTACCTCATTCTCTACTACCTCTAATACAATGAAAGCCGGCGTCACAGGTTGCCTGGGAGAGGGTGCGTATACAAGCTCCAGCTCCAGCTCCAGCTCCAGCTCCGGCAGCTTCATAGCTTGACAAGTCTAACTGGCAGCAGATGGTATTCACGTCGACATGGAGCACCTTAAGAAGGGAGAGGTCAAGTATGTTGTGTCCCGGTTTCTTTCGTCCTGCAAACACAGCTAACATCTACATCTAGCCTGGGTACATCGATGTGAGCATACACCGCCCGGAGACACAGATGAGACCGCAGTTATGTGAAAGGACCGGGTTAACAAGTGATAGTATGGCGATAAACTTCAAGGACGGGGTGATTCTAGGCGCCGACTCGCGCACGACGACAGGCTCATACATCGCCAACCGCGTGACGGACAAGCTGACGCAAGTACACGATACGATATGGTGCTGCCGTTCCGGGTCGGCGGCCGACACACAGGCGGTGGCAGACATCGTCAAGTACCATCTGGGCATGTACGGCGTGGTATACGACCGACAGCCAACCACGCAGACGGCCGCTGCCTTGTTCCAGGAGCTGTGTTACGATAACAAGGACGCTCTCAGGTGTGTTGTCTCGAGATATGAAATACATGAACAGAAAAAGACTAACGGGATCAAGTGCCGGTATTATAATTGCTGGCTACGATCCACGACACGGCGGACAGGTGTATAGCATCCCACTGGGCGGTTCGCTGCACAAGCAGTCGTATGCGATTGGCGGGTCCGGGTCGACATATATCTACGGCTACTGCGATGCGAACTGGCGGGAGGGGATGGACGAGGCCGAGGGGGTGGAATTCGTGAAGAACTCGCTGCGTGAGGCGATCAAATGGGACGGCAGCTCGGGCGGAGTGATCAGGATGGTCGTCTTGACTAACCGGGGCGCCATCAGGCATCTCTACCTCCCCGACAACGGATACACAGGGCCCGGCAGTGCTTCTCCTTAGTTTCTTCTGCTTCTTCACTTCTAGCTGAGAATATCTACTCTGTTCTCAATGTTTTTGCCGGGACATGGATCTTCCGTAGAGTAAGCAAGGGAAGAAAAAGTAAGCAAAGAAGAGCGACCACCGCTGGCGCGCCAAACGCCCACGTTCATTAGAGCAAAACCCATCTTGCAGTAACTTTTTTTCCTTCAATCTTTCAACCATTTTCTTCCTCTCGTATCTTCTTCTTCTCTCTCTCTCTTTCTCTTCTTCTTCTTCTATAATAGTATATATAAAAGCAGAGAGTCTGTGGCGAAACAACTCGCCCAGCCCTGCCCCACCACTTCTTCTCTCCCTTCTTTTCGCTCTCTCTCCTGGCTTCATCTCCTGCATCGGCCCTCTCAACCCTCTCCCCGCTATGTGCATGCTGACATGGGCGCCGTGGCTTGCGCTCCGTTGCAGTCCATGATCGCCAGCACCTCCGGCGGACAGCACAGGGACAGGGAGAGCAGCAGCATGCTCTCTGCGGGCCTGAAGCGCGAGCTGTCGTCGCATACCGAGACCCACGACCAGACGACAGCAGCCACAGCTTCGACTTCGACAGCAGAAGCAAATACAGACACGAATACTCCTCCGGCCGAGCCAGCTTCGATGAGCGCGAGCCTGCACCGCCAACATGCGGCCAGCACCAGCACCAGCAGCTTGCCGGCCTCGACGCTGCACCAGAGACTGCCGGATAGACAGCGGCACGCACTCAACGGACATGATATACACTCGCAATCCCAGCCTGCGTTTCGGCCGCTGGTTGGAGCAGACTCGCCCGTGGCTGCGGTGCCGGTGCCAGCTTCGATATCAGCGTCAGCGTCAGCGTCTACTCCGGCCTCTCCGCCTACGCCTACAACCCGCATAAAGGTCCGGGACCTCTCGCACATCCAGTCCTTTGCCAGTGAAGAAGCTCTGGCTACCCCGTCTCACCGCACCGGACCGCAGAGACAGTACGAGATCAGCTCCATGCCCGTGACGGACGTGATCGAGATGGTGGCCGGACTGCTCACAAAGATCACCACCACAAACGACCTGCAGCATGAACACTTGCATCGACATATTCCGCGGGCAGAGCAGAGATCGCTACCGCCACAGACAACCAGCGTGCTGGCCTTTCACGGCAAGAATGTGCCCGGAATCACGATACTGAACTATCTCAGCCGCATACACAAATACTGCCCTACCACGTACGAGGTGTTTATCAGCTTACTCGTCTACTTTGACCGGATGACGGAGACGGTGAATTCGCATCTCCTGCAACAGATGCATCGTCGTGCTCATCTACGACCGAATCCAAACCCGTCTATACGTACCATGTCTACTTCTTCCTCCAACAGACCGCATACCTCTTCCTCCTCGCCGTTCTTCTCACCCACCAACCCGGGAGGCAGACGCTTCTCTTCACGCAGGTCGACCGAGACCTCCGTTGCGCGGGCGGGGATGGCTAAAGTCCCTCCGCCGACATCGCCTACCACGGATCTCCCCATGCGTTCTCCCTCGCTGGTCCAGGACGACCACGACGTCGAGCATGACCTCAGCGACTCGGACGACGATCTATCCGATGTTTCAGATGAGCTCAACTTCTCTCATTTTCTTGTTGTAGATAGCTATAACATACACCGCCTCGTCATCGCAGGCGTCACTTGTGCTAGTAAATTCTTTTCAGATGTCTTCTACACTAATTCTAGATACGCAAAGGTATGTCTCTCTCTCTCTCCGTTATATATATCTACTAACACCATACAGGTCGGCGGTCTCCCACTCATCGAACTAAATCACCTCGAACTCCAATTTCTACTTCTAAACGACTTCCGCCTCGCAGTCCCGGTCGAGGAGCTAGACGCGTACGGCACAATGCTGGTACAGTTCTATGCACGGGAATTAGCTGCCCAACACGGCGTACAACAGCAACCCAGCACACCCCAGCCCGGTTTCAACGCCACAGCTGCAGGCGTCATGCAGAGCCAGAACGATCCTCAGGCCCAGAACGACAGATTTACCCCTACGCCTACATATAACCATACAAACACCAACACCGGTACGCAGTGACGAGTTTGACGAGTTCGATGAGCGAGTAGTAATGTTGGCAGTTCAGTTCAGTGGGATGTGTGCAGGAGTTTGTACATGGCATGCATTCTTGTATGCTTCGTAACTTTATTTGCCTTATATACTGAAGATATCGATATCACTGCTGTTTGTGTCTTTTTATTCCTGCCCTTTTGCGTTTTACGGGTTGTATGTATTGATGTCTGGGATGGATGGATGGACGGATGATGCCCCTGTTTTTTCTACTCTCTTTTTTTTACTCTCTCTTTTCTCTCTCTCTCTTTTTTGAATCTATTAGATCCCGAGTCGTCGATAATGTTTATTCTCATGCCATCTCTGCTTGGTGGCGAGTTTCATGCATCAGATCAGTCGTGCGGAGTACAGAAATGCATGCAGCAGTTATCGAGCTGCACCTCGTATATCGCGGCCGACCAAGTACTTCCTCCCCATCAAGCTTCAGCTCCCCTACCCCAGCTCATCTCATCATCCCGTCATCTCGTATCTCTATCTCCCCATGTCCCTGGCCCCTGATCCCCCTGAAAAACCCCCCAACTTTTTCTCCCTGAGCCGCCCTTACGTAAGCGCGCGTTTACATCATGCTTTCTCCCTTTGCGACTTTCTTTGCGCAAACGAAGCTTCACTTTTTCTGCTTTTCTTTCTCGCATATTTGCTTCTCCCGACACGACGCCTGAGCGCTGGTTTATATTCGCTGCTCAAACATCCCGGCATCTCTCTGTGGCGCACCTCGATCGGACGTGTCATCTTTCTCGACTTCTTTCCTCCCCGCGTTTCTTGGGTCCAGCAGACGGGACCAGCAGCAACGAGAGTCGACGGTGTCGTGCTATTGGTAGCTCGATAAGTCTGTTTGGGAATACGGTCGTCGAACGGCTACGTCCATCGAAGCTGCTCGTCTAATAGGCGCGGTTGAGAGATGGCGGACGCACCTCCTCCTCAGCCGCCGTCGGGATGGAACTTCGCTGCCATGGCCGGCAATGTTGTGCAGTTTCTGAGACTGCCTGTGTTGGCATCGGGCGGTCTGGCGGTAATTGCCAGTGGAATGCTATATTTTAAACAAAAGTAGGTCTTTGTCCTTCTCGAATTGGATGTGTATACGAACTAAAACGACGCTTCACAGTGAACTTATTTACCCTCGGAACATCCCCGTCGATGCACGATCAAACGTCCCTAAACCGTCAGATTTTGGAATGACCGATTTCGAAGACTTGCGCATCCCAACGCCAGACGGCGAAGTGTTGGCCGCCTATTTCATACGCCCATCTAATAAAAAGATCAAGCCGAAAGTCACGGTTCTCATGTTTCACGGGAATGCGGGGAATATCGGCCACCGCGCACCCATCGCCCATATGATGGAGCAGGAACTTAATTGTAATGTCTTCATGCTAGAGTATAGAGGCTACGGGTTTTCTACAGGCACACCGGACGAGCAAGGGTTGAAGATAGACGCTCAGACCGGGTTAGACTATATCAGACAGCGAGCGGAGTTGCAGGGTACCAAGATAGTTATTCACGGGCAGAGTCTAGGTGGTGCTGTTGCTATCGACCTTGTTGCGAAGAATCAGAAGGACGGAGACATCAAGGCATTGATACTGGAGAACACCTTCCTCAGCATTCGAAAGTTGATACCCAGGTATGTTCGCTATAGACAGCCACTTGACCTTTGATCATTGTTACTAACATCAACTACAGTGTCTTCCCTGCTGCGAAATACGTCACAAAACTGTGCCACCAGACGTGGCTGAGCGAGGAGGTAATGCCCAATATCACAACCGTTCCCATATTATTTTTGAGCGGACTGAAAGACGAAACCATTCCGTAAGTTGCTTCTCTCCTTCTCCTTATACGATACTCTCTAACACACTATTCAGCCCCGACCACATGGTACAGCTATACAAGCTATCCAAATCAAAGGAATGCGTCTGGCGAACTTTCCCTAATGGGCAGCATAACGACACCGTCGCTGAGCCCGGATATTTCGAATACATGCACGCCTTCATTGTCGATGAGGTGCTGGATTGATTGGTTTCTTGGTTCGTGCATGGTTTCTTAGACACACCTATACCAATTCGGGTGGAGTTACATTTCCGTTTGTTTGTTTTTCATCATTTCTCGTTGGTTTGCATGGCTTCTGATCTCATTGGGGGTTCTTGGTGCACTTTGGCTTTCATTCTGGACCTGCTTATTCCGTTACACACTTGGCTGCTGGGTTCCATCTTCGCGTACAATTGACACGATACCCGGGTTACCGCCCATTTTGCATGGTTGGCTTATGCCGCCCTCTCATACCCTTCACTCATATAAATTACTCATAGTGAAGTAGAGATATAATACACTTTAATAATAGCGACGTTAGATCAATCATCCCTTTCTTGTAGATTCTTCCAAACTTCTATATTGTTACATCATTCTATATTGTACACCTGCAATCCACTGCCTAAGGATGTCTAACATCTAGTATATCCAACTACACCCTTTGAACCTCGTCAATAAGCTCTTGCACCTTGAATCCCTCCGCATCACCACTCGTGAACATCCTCAACATCTCCCCCTTTCTTCCACCTTCACTACCAGCCCCCTCGGCCTCCCAGTCATAAAACCTCTGTAGCCATAATACTAGCAGCTGTGCATCGTCAACCGTCATACCCCGATCCGTAACAACGGTTCCATTCATTAACACAATGCCCTTCTCGTCAGCAAAGTCTAGATGGTGCGTTATCACGGTATGCGGCGGCGCATAGCCTGTGTGCAGTTTATACTCAGCCAACGACGTAAAGATGACCGTCGAAGTGTGCGTGTTATGTGTGCTCAGAGGGCTCGGCACTGTAGAAGGACTCGCAGTCGCAGGAGGATGGAATCCCCACTGAAGGAAATGCATCTCTGCTCCCATGGCTTTTTCAGCCGGCTTTTCTGACTCCGGTGTTGGGTCTGCCGGTGTTTCAAGCTCGCGGGGAAGAGGCAGGATGAACTGCGGATTCTGTCGGGCAACTTTTATCATGCGGTTATAGGTTTCGATAGGGATGCAGGCGCATATCGAGTTTGGATTGGTAACGTGTCGGGCCCGCCATATTTTGCCAATAAGATCCGGAGAAAGCGTAAGAGTCTTCTCGATGTCTAAGTATGACGATAGCGGTTTTATGCCGGGGGATGATGATTTCTTTGCGGTGGGTTCCGAAGCCTTCTTATCCAGTCCGGCTGGTTCAGATGAGGTCGTCGATGGTTTCGGAGGTGTTTGAGGCGCTGTATCGGCTTTGCGCACTTCGTCAATCTTATCTTTATATGCGTCCTTGAGCGAGGATACGGACTCGTGGCCCTCTCTGGAGTTTCTCGGTTAGCAAAATAGCTCAGAATATGAGGTATAACTGGACCTGGTACTCACTCTTTGGCCTTGCGAGCTAACTTTTCTTTATATTTTTCAATGACTTGGGACGATTGATGGGTTGCCACGAATCGGACATCGTGAACCTGGGCCCATCGCCGCTGTACGTGCCTGATAGGCAGGACAGGGCGGCTGAGGAGGTTTCTGATGGCTGGTATGCGAATTGAAGCCATTCCGTGGTCGACTGCTGTGCCTTTGAGATTGTTGGCTCTTCTATTTGCTGCTTGTCATTCTGCGTTGAAGAAGTTCGCCGTTTGGTCGGATTTAAACTTATCGTGCCAAGACACCTTATAACTCAATAACTAATTAACCATCTCCAACTACATAACTAGCTAACCAATAAACTCAGAAATCTATAGAATAGATTCTCTCGAGATATGCGTATTTTATTAAACTAATAGACGTTTCTGCAGTTAGCTCAGCATTATTCCGAAGCAATACAAATAGGCGTCCTGTATAATAAACACTGTTCAAAAAGCGGCCAACTGCTACAATGAATATTGCATGTCCCCAATGTCAGATTTGGTTACCAAAATAATATAAGCCACCTTGGATTTAGATGACGGAGTGTAGTAACATCCAGCTATGCCGTGTTCTAGGTAATAAATAGTATCAATTGTTATAATAGTCTCTAAACGGTTCTATGTAATCATATATCATGCTATGCTTGTTTTTCAAGCACTGTCTGTAATGCTGGAATTTCAACACCCAAAGCTTTGCCATGAGGGTCTACCTCAAATATAAACTGATCAAGCGATGCTCCTTTATACTTGAAGTTATCAACATTCAGCCACGATACACAGGTGGGCGTTTCCTGGTCAGCGAGCTCATCTTTATCCTGAAAGACTGCCCTAAAGGCTTGTCTCGATAGAGAGTCTCGCTTGGAGATGAGATGTGTAGGGTATAGCCGTATGCTCAAAGAATCAGCTTTCTCAATCCCGTTCAAGGCCGCCAAGGTCTGCCGGAAATCGATGGCATTACTGATCCATGAATCGATAAACAGGCCTGGCGAGCTATCCGCTGAGACAGTAATAGATGAATTCAGAGTAGAGGAAGAGTAGGTTCCGCCGAAATTGGCATTAGCCTGGAGTGTTGCAATCTTGGTCAAGGCAGGTAGCAAGGCGTCACCGATAAGACCAGTATGAGGATTGAGGTCTGGGCTCGAGGCACTATCGGCAGCTAAGATAGTAAATCCAACGTTGAAATCGGGAACAAGTCCAATATATGAGCTATACAACCCGATGCTGCTAAGGGCTGTATACACATCTATCAAAGACGTGTCAGGATAGTCTCCGCTGCTGTATATAACCCATGGATACCCCACCGAATTTGCAGGATTGGAAGTGTGGGCAACGGGTTTCAGCCAGCGGTTGGTCTGGGAGCGTGGGAGGAGGGTTGATGCTAGAATCGACTTCCCAGCGATGGCGAGATCCGTGACAGTAGAGAGCAATGAAGCTGCACTGTATATAATAAATTCATCCATTAGCTTCATATTCGTACCTGGTCATGCTTCACGGACGGAAACTTACGCTGCCTCTGCTCCATCTTGTGCCGGCGATGTATGGTTAACATCTATTGGGACTAGTCCGGAAGACGGCTTCACTGATGAGAATAGACTTGTTTTTCTCAATTCGAGAGGCTCAAGGATGTGTTCGTTAAGGACCGATCCAAACGATTTTCCAGAAATACTTTCCACAATGTATCCCAAAATTCGAAACGCGTCGTTGGAATATATAGGTGTGGTCCCTGGGGCGGCCACGGGTGGTTGTTGGACGAGATATGAAAAGAATTCTGTTCGAAGAAATATGTTTTAGTATACCCCAGCTCAAGACGTGGACTAATTACCTACCGGTACGGTTGCGTGAGAATTCTGAATTATCAGAAGATAAATGAGAAGTAGGGTTAATAGAAATAGAGCTATACGGAAAGCCGTCTTGTCCGTTCACATCGTGCATAGGAGCTAAAGGCAGATTAGTCAAAGGCCATTCAGATTTTTGCCTCTTATGGTATACATACAGCCTCTCGAAATTCCAGCCATATGACTTGCAAGCTGGCCCACCGTAACAGCCTCCCAGTTGACATAGCTAACCGGATCTTGTTTTGCACCCGTATGGTTCACCGTATCCGCCAGTTCAGGGATGTGCTCTGTAGCAGGGGTATTCCAGATACGGTCTCCAGCTTCAATCAGAATGGTCCAAATGGTGAAAACCTCGGTCAGTCCACCGATGCGATATATGCTGTCTTTGCCAACAGGGTGAGATTTGAGGGCTGGTGCCGTGTAGTGATAATCGAAGAAAAAGGGCTGGTCGCTGGCATCGCCTTTACTGGTGGAGAACAATGATAGACTAAAGGAAGTTGTATTAGGGTCGATCTCCCCGTGGGAGCCATTTCCTTTATAAACCAATTCATCAAAACTCGCTGTGAGATCTTCGAGAGCAGAGACTAGGACTTTAGAGCTTGTGTCCAAGGTGAATTCGGGGAATGCTAGTCCTAGAAGTGGGCATGGTGTGAACGAGAGACTAGAGGAGACAAGGCATAGAATGCAGCAAAGCAAGGTAAAAAAGCGAGCCATCATCGTCAATTGGAATGGCAATTGTCTTGATTTGGACTTTCATTTTCTTGCCCATTTAGCTCTATATATGCATGTAGAGTCGGGTCGGAGTTGCATAAAGCTTCACCCAGAATTGGTGTAGGTTTCGGCCCCACATCGGGACGTCGGCTCGGAGTTAATTCAGAGCTTCAGCTTCAGCCTCACCGATTATATGACTATCAAAAAAAAATAGAAGAATTAGCAAGATAAGGGGTACGGAGTACTCCGGTGTTTGCTTACCGTTAGATTATGGGGATGTGTAACCTAAGTCCCAAGCTTGTCTCTAAACAAGCTCTGCAGAATAATATTAAAGACGTGGTGAGAGGGGGTAAGACTTTTCTCGAAAAGCATCACATCCAGCTGTTCAACATCTGATCTATGGTGAAAGTGAAGCTATCCTCCATTGAGCGATATTCGTCCGCCATTCTGGCAAGTAAATTGGAGTCTGAAAAGTCATGCAGATCTCCGGAAGTGCCTGCTACCTGATGCTGGTCTGGGTCAAAGGGGCCGCCTGTGATCTGTGATTCTTCTAAGGCAGCATTACCTACGTAAGAAAAGCCCTTTGTCGCAAGCCGGTCGTTATACCAAGCCTGAAGGCGAGCGACACGATTAGTATAATTTGAGAAAACATCCTTATCCCCATTCGAGTCGACCAAGTTAGTAGATAGTTCCGCTACCCGCATTTTTAGGCGTGCCAAAGTACTTGAGAATAATTCATTGTGCTGGAGGATGACATCAGTCTGTGCCGTTGTGCTGGCTTGTCTGCACGCAATGATCAGAGCAAACCCGATCTGAATCCATTCAGTGTTGTTGAATGCGGTTTCAGAGCCAGGTGGCAGTGAAAGGTACAGCCGAATAATAGATTGTGTCGCAATGCGGCCAGCACTTAACATTTCATCCAACAGAGCTGTTCTTGTGGAACTGGATTGCTGCCCGGATATGTCCAATAGGCTCAATTGATATAGGGAGAGCTCAACGGTGTGGAACTGAAGGGCAATAAGGGCTACAGAGTGAAGAGGTTAGCCCTAAAAGCAGCGTAGCAGTTGTTGATAGTGACTACATACGTGTCTCGTCCAAACTAGACCCCAACTGGTCTCGAAACGCCTCTAGCTCGGATTTCAAATTCTGGACATAAAGTTCCATCGCCGAGCCAGGGTTCTTCAACTCCATCCCGTGTCGAAAGGATATCCGATCAATCTTTTCGACAATAAGCTGCAGTTGCACAGAGTGGAGGATAAACTTATCATTCGGATACTCGGCCGCATCGTAAAGGGATTTGCAGGACTCCTCGAGGTAGGTGGTATGAGGAAAAGTAGGTTGTTTCTGCAAAAGCCCTGAGATTCTATGACCGTATGAGCTCTCTTTCTCCCTTTTTTTTTTCTTTTTTTTACAATTCCTCCTTAGATTTCCTATTCTCAGGCAAGGGGGCTGAACTCACGTTGAGGACAGATAGTAGCAACCTGCAACAGCCCTCTGCTCATCACGACCCAGTGACGGTCGGGTGTACGTGTTCTCGTCTGGATCGTACTTTGACCTGAATCGGATTCCCGTTTTCCATACTTTTGTCTGCGGTGGTCGATCTAACCGTAGCTCAAGTACGAGGCCAGTGGCTAATTGGAGAAATTGCGTATAACGATACGGCCGGGTATGATAGTGGGACCTAAAGACAATAGTTGATTCCTGCTTCTCTCAATGTCTGTGTGTATATGAATGGGAGTAGTTACCAAGCTAGGCAAACTAGCAGCCCTTGCAGCAGCTCAAAAGACACTTCTCCCTTGACGATCATTCTAGAGGCAATAGCTGCCTTGACCTCTTGTCCCAATT
>JANTQJ010000756.1:0-10933 GCA_032989685.1 Arthroderma sp. PD_2
GAGTTGGCCTTGGCCCTCAGGCCCGACATTCATCTAAATAAGTGAAGCCTGTATATAGCTTTTTGCGCGGGCAGATGCGGGAAATGGAGCTTTCACTGATGTGTGATACGAGATATACGCTTATATCAAGGGCGCCGGCCATAGCGGACGTATGGGGCGGTGCCTTGAAGAAGAGGGACCACCCAAGATGCGCTTGGGTGGCAACCGTACGGAAGCCATCGCCTGCGTTCTGCGTGCTTCTAGCAGATGCATACTTGGGCAGCTGCTGATAGTGGGAACGGCACGTCAAGCAAGGGAAAGATGAGGCCATTTGACTGGGGACAGCGCAGCCTATACCGTGTTGGTGAGCAGGGGAGAGCTTCCTCCTCGTTATCGTGGGTTGGCATGGGGAAAGGGAAGGGTTACAACGCCAAGTTATTGGGGCGTGTGGAGATCTCCCCACGCCTGAATTCTGATTGCAGGGCTCTCCGGCCTCTCTCGTGCCTTTCCAGAAGACAAAAAAAATCAGCTTTAGCCAGCACTTCGTTTCTCCGTACTCCGGAGAGTTGGGAGGGATCAGCAGCACTAAGACTTCGGGCCCCCTTGTGCAGATTCTGGCAGCTAATTGGCCTTGGAGAGTTAGCAATATCGCGACTAAGGCGGATCTGGATGGTGGTTAACCCTTCAGCCTCTGCTGTGCGATGTCTGTCTCGCCGTCTCGCCCGTCTCTCTCTCTCTCTCTTGCCTCCCCCTGTCCAACTCTGATAACTCTGGCGTGCCCGGAGTACTGCCTAAAAGGAAATGCGAGGGAAGGATGAAGAACCCTCGCTAGACCCGGCCTTTCCTGCTGCCAGCATGACTTGACTTCAATTGTGGGGCATCTCCCAACACCTCGAACTGCTGCTATGCGAGATTGCGACTTTCACGGCCCCTTGCAATCTTGCGACGGTGGAACTGGACGAGTTGGCAAGAGAGAAGAATTGAAGTCCGGATGGTGACATCGTCGAAGTTCCTTGTGTGGGGAGGTTGAGATATGCGCTTCACGTGATGAGATCTTTTGCGGAAGGTTTCGGGCCTGGCTCCATAGATAAAAAGCGCTGGGAAAACGCTATATAAACAAGAAGAAGGCTAAGGAGATGGGTTGCAACCCTGTTCACCCTTCGCCAGGCACAAGCACGAACCCAAACAGACGAAGGGTCGTGGCGAGGTTCAAGAGTTAATTATATTTTCTACACGCCTCTTTCATTCTGGAAGGGAAGGTTTTCTACTGCGAGCTCGGGTAATATGCAAGCTCCCGATGTATATCAAGTCTGTCCGTCATGTCACATGGATCGGGTATTTTATACTTCTTCGCTGGCTTCTTATAGGCTTTTGGCGTGCATCTGGAAGTTGGGATCAACCTGGTAAGGCACAGTTAATGTCTATATGTGCCTCTGCTATATATGTATAGACAGAGCAATCGACCCAACGACTAGCCGGCCTAGCCGACCAGGAAGGGCGCGGAGATACCTGGTAAATAATGAATCAAAACTCCCTCAATCCATGCTAGGTGCTAGAGCCACAATGCTGAAGCCGGATGCATCGACTCCCTGCTCAGTATCGTTCTGATGCTTGAGAAACGCTCGAACCCCAAGCTCGAGAGCTTTCTCGCTCAACCCATCCTGACCCTCCTCCAGAAGCCCTCGATTAATCGGACCCTTCACCCCTCCCTCAAGATCCCACAGATGGCCGTCCGAACCCTTCACGAAGCAGATATAATGATAACCGCACTTGTCGTCTGGAGCCGGCACAGCACTATCCCCTCTCCTCGCTGCCGAACGGTGTGCCCTCTCCAACAAGGTGGAATCATACAGCAACTGGGCACGCTCAGTCGGAGCCAGATCCACGGCTGTCTTGAACAGTTTATCTAGTTCAGATCCTTCAGGGATATATTCCCTTGCCTCCCCGTTGCTGATGCAGTGGATCAGAGCCATCAGTCCACAGGTATTCTTGATGGTCTGTCGAAACCACATGATGGGTTCATTAGGCCCTGAGGCCGTGTATTCAGGCATATTGTCACTGTCCATACTCTCGCGAGTACGGACATAGACATCATGCGGGCAGATGAAGATGAGGCCGTACACTGGGCGAGGAATGAAGGCCAGCAGGTCCGGGTCATCGATGCTGTAGACATCGTAGAACCCTAGCTTGGGAGACACACCCAGCTCATGGATTAGGTGGGACATCACCTCCGGGTTATTTTCTAACCTTGCTCACCGTGGTTAGCAGAGGTCTCACATCGGAAGCTAAAAAAAAGCCCTCATCCATGGATATATCCTGGAGTCTGGGTAGTCGAGGAAGAAGAAGAAGAAAACAGAAGAGGCAGAGGCAAAGATAATACCTAGAGGAACCAGAGTCTTCACTCCATCGATATACTGGATCTCCGCTCTATCTTGTTCCGCCATGGCTGATACTTGACACGATAACAGGAACTGGTGGGGCAAGTAAACGTCTACCGGTTAGGTTCACCTCTTAACTCGATAAGGCTTCGTTTTGTTCTGTTCGACAGTCAAAGTCAGAAAGATGAGTTTGTTGTTTCTTGCTTGTTTTACTGACGCAGCACTTTCTACGTCAACTAGAAAGACTTTAAAGTAACTGCAGCCTGGAGTGGGCTTTGGGAGGTACAACGTATTTACCATTTTAATTACGCTATTTTGGTGTGGTTATTGCTTAGTCATTGAAATCTATACCATCGGCTGTTTGGCTACTTTTTTACTAAGCAGCCATCTTCGAGTCGATGACATCAACAACTTTCTTCGAGATACAAAATAGTTTCAAGGCGCAGATTGATCTGAACTCGACCCTCCAACTCTTCTCAGGCTCCTTTCTCGTGTCCTAAGCGCTTTTCCTGGTTTACAGCCATTATTAATATATACCTTTTCTCCTCTTTCAAAGCTACCCTCTCCATGGATCTAAGATCCCCTACATTTCTACTATGGAACGGATAGAGGTAATGAGTATTCCTCAAGTTCAAATTTTCCCAAACGAAGATATTCCCAAGGCTATCAGAGACGACATCCTAGACCATCTAGAAGATACTACATACGAAGCTCTCTTCTTTATCCCTAACCCAGATATCAAGTATAACTATCACATTACCTGTGAGGATTTTACCACCGTGTGCAAGGACCTGCCCTATAATTGCCGCTGTATTATACAGAGCATTGTCGAGAGTAAATACTTACTCACAGCCAAAACCTGGCTTCCACGTCCACAGCCTTTCAAGACAGTTCGGGTTCCAAAGGATCAACCTCGGCCACAGTCGACACCATGAAATTCATCCGTACTGGTGCTTACGAACTTATCTGCGCGTTTATTAGTCAAACTACAGTCGCGGCAACTATCCCTCCTAGCGCTTTTACACGCGAAAGCTGACAACTTTACAAGGGCAATGGAAAAACAGAACATCGACTAGGAGTTTACACTATATCAGGATAGACAGTGCACTGGAGCGACTCGGACTTTCCATGGCGCTGGATCAACCGGATGTAGGGGGGATCCTTAATGGTGGCACGATTGGCTCCACCAAGTCCTTCATGGATCCTGATCCTGCAGTGATCTTCTTTGATGATCGAAACTGTGTGAATCCGATTGACTTAATTGATGAGCTCCCAACGTTTGAAGCTGTCATTCAACGCTGGGCGGTTGTCTGTCACCGGGGGAAACAAACTGGACAATGCTCCATACGATGGCGCAGTTAAGTACAAGCCAGATATACCGCCTAAAATTCAACCCAAACCCTCCGGGTCCTCTACCCGTTCTCGCCGACGGACTTCTACTCTTTATCTTCATCCTGTGCATACTGTCGAGTTAGCTAGTTCGTACTGAAAGTTTAGGTGATAAAACATCAATAAAGAAAGCGTTGTTTATTGATTTATTCATTCGGTTACTCCAGTAAGAATGAGGGTATAAAAGGTAGGGATTTTATGTATGTGGATGATGCCGAGCCAGCGATCACTTTTCGATGGAGTATTCCCCCACAGAAAATCTCAAGCTTAACATCCCTCTCACCTTACCCAACACCTCCCTGTAATAAATGCATAGAATGGCTATCAGTGGATAGATCAACCTAGAGATTAACGATCAAGCTTCGATCTCGATTTCCCAGCAGAAGGGTATTGGCCAAAGAAATTCTCCAATTTTCCGATTCGCTAACAAAATTTTAGTTCGGCGTATGCCCGATACTTGTGTCAAACCCCTATTTTCCTTGATAGTGAATACACAATACATTTTAAAGTAGTGGCGATCGACATTCTTATAGACATCTTCTTTGACTAGACTCCTGTGTTGGATTTCTGCCTCGAGCATCCTAACCGTAGCCTCCTAGATCTATTTTGCCGCGATCAATTCTAAGCCTACTCTAGTGCCAGAATGGGGTGCTTATGGCGAAACAGGAAATTCTAGATATCAAATAGAAACGGTATCAAACCGTTGCCATGGAGATATCAAACGCTTTACTCCAAAGACTTAATTTCCGCACAACGCAGCGTACGATATATTTGACTGGGTAACCTGGATATGGCAACTCCTATAATTGCTGATGGACCCCTCTTCTACCTATGGACCCGTCGTCTTGACATGATTTCGCAATATTAAATTCTAGAATAACCAAAAGGAGAAGCGGAAGTAGGGCGCGTGGCAAACGCTCGAGGAGCAAAGGTTTAAGCATAAACTTGTCAAAGTATGGAATTAAGAATAACAGCGTGGAATAGGCAGTGTAGGAGGTGAAAGGGGTCGTTGTCGAGAAGATAGGTATAAAACTTTTGCGGAAATAGATGGGAAGATGTTTTTGGTATAGTTCAAATCGGTCCAAGGAGATTTGATCAACAGCTGCACAGCTTGCAATTAGCTCATCACTTGGCCTTCTTGTTAAACCGAGCAACGCGGATTTTTATAAGTATAATCAAACACACTAAGGATGCCCCAGAAATGGATGATAGCACTGAGTACAACAAAAATGTGGAAAATCTGGTGCGATGCCCCCCAAATATCGAATTTCTTGGGTATCACGGACTCTGGAAAATGGGTCTGCTCTGTTGATTAGCAAAGCTCAGTCGATAGTAATATCCACCTCGGGACAAGCTGATGCACACTCACCGCATAGAAGATCGTCCCGGTAATGAGTGCTAGACCCTCAACCAGGTAGTAGCCCAAACCGGTCTGCTGGGTTAACTGGGCATATGGGAATATGGTGACGGCATGGATAATAGGTGCGAATGCTGAGAGACCGGTTGCAATAAAGGTAGAGAGCCGCAGCGTCCTATATTTAGCGCTCTGAAACCGGGGGTTTACCACAATGGTGGCTGTTAGGAGCCCCAATACGCCAATCTACGCTACCATCAATAACAGAACTCAATACGCCCTGTTATAAAAGAGTGCGGAAGAGGGCCTTACCATAGTCCAATAAAGCTCCTGCAGGCCTGGCTCACAGTAAAAGCTAAAATATATTCCTGAAATAAACGATCCGAGGGTCTGCAAAACGATGGATAGATAATCTAGACGGCACCAGAGATCCATATATGCCTCTGAATGGCAAAGAAGGGTGTGATAGAAAGATGAAATTCCGAAGCAAAGAACCGAGGAGGACAAGTATATGTGGAATGCTAGCTGGTCCGTCCAGGACGTATTTTCGTAATGGGCTCGGAAGTATAGGTGGAGGAGGCCGTTGCCAATAACGGCGATTCCGGCTGGCACTAAGTGAGAGTAGATGTTGACGGTCTCATTGTGTATATATTGTAAGCTCTCAAAGCACAGTCTGGTTGACCCAGTGACAGGACGGTAGCCAGTGCGCAGGAAGGTGTTGTGGGCATACCACGACGGAACCTCGCTCGATTCCAGCAGTTGATACTTAGTCTTTGGTTGCTTGATGGGTCGAAGCTTATAGGTATTGCTATAGATATTATCCCGCTCGCCATGCGCTGGTGGCAGAAGTTGGTATAAAGCCATGGGGCTAGAGAATCTGAACCTGAATGTTTGGCTCTGCTGGGGAGTTCTGGCTTTCCAAAATCGTGTAATGGCCGGTCAGTCTCTTTGCGGAAAGGAGGGTATCAGTACTCCATAGCAGCTGTCTGCTCCATGGGGGGTGAGATTGAGCCTTAAGTATGACTACTTAAGTACATATGACCATCCCTGCCTCTCCCCTGTCTTTCCAGCGCTAAAAAGACTAGACCTGCAAGTCGCCTGTATAGTATATACAATCACCGAGAGATGGAACTTCGGAGACCCCTCCCCGAGCAACAAGTATTGCTTGTGGAATGCATCTTCGCAAGACAAACGCTGCTCGGTCGCATATCAGTGTTTTGAACGCATTGATCCAAACAAATGAATGGTTCAAGGGGGTGGAGGTCTAAGCACTTAACGTCGAGGCTTTTGGGGGCGAGGGGGAGATCACCCGGCGCTTCGCCAGACATGCACACAACGCATGGTAGTGGCTGATTGGCTGAATATGAATAGGGTGAGAACTTCAAGGCTTGCGAGAAGCATTAAGTCGTCCTCATATGCCATCTCGCAAGAGTTCTCATTCATTTGTAGTTCATGGTTCATGGTCTTTTGCGGGACATGGGAGGCTCTTATAATAAGAACTGTTTAGTTAGGGTTCGGGTCGTCCCGCCGAAACGTAAATTAGAGTGCCACTGGTATAAATAACTGTATAACCAGCAACCAGGTACTCTGTAGATGTCAGCAGTCTTTTAGTTGTAGCTTGTCCTTGTTGTCATGGGGGCCGGGGTTTAATAGAATGAACAGCGCTTCCGTTCACGCCGGATGGCCCAATCAGCCAGGGATTTAAGATTAGAATAAATAACACGCATATGCCGGTTTCTGTCAATGATCACAAGAGTCACTCGAACTACTTTCTGTACGGGGGCTTTGTTAGGCCTGCCGATTCCTCAGTTAGCGCTTTTGCATAACTGGTTCTACATAAGCGCCTTAGCTTTGCGATTCCACGCTGTCGAGATAGTTCGAATCCGGAAGATTAAGGTCGAGTATAAAAGTCAAGAGGTCCCATCATCACATTGTCCTGAAGAAGCTCTCACTGGCAGTGATCTCCATCAGTGACTCGCCACGGACTCGCCCACCGTTCGGAAATGGCCTCCTGTCTATACATGTCTACGTACGGAGTAGTATAATTATATACAAAATTAGCATGCCGTATGATACACTATGGAGCTCCACACCATGTAAGAGCCGTATTTTTTAATTGTTCTGAACGTCGCGCGCCCATTTGTACTATCCCATCACACTTTCTCTTCAACTTCGGTTCTCGTTACCCTCGTTTTCACCCACCACCACTAGACTTCACAGTCAGTGTGCGCCTACGCTACCTAGGCAGGAGATAATGGCCAGATCAGAAATTAAGAAACGGCACGTACAGGACGTCAATACAAGCACCATGGACACACCCTCAACCAGACCCGAAGCTAGAGCCCGAACTGTGACATGGCATGAGGTCTCCGAATGGCAACAGGATAATAGATACATCCTTAGCGGTTACCGCCCAGAAAAAGCAGATTACCTGGAGATTCTCACCAGCCTGACGTTCTTGCACAACGAGACTTGTAATGTGTATACCCACCTAGTCGGGGCTCTACTCCTACCGCTCATCGCGACTGGTTTCATGCGGATCCTCTCTGAGCCTCAATTCTTCAATGTCTCGGGAACGGACTACCTCATGTTTGGGATCTTCTTTTGGTGTGCGGAGTGTTGTTTACTCTTCAGCGCTACATACCACCTAGTGGGACCGCACTCGCATGAAGTAGAACAATTTTGGCATCGAATGGATCTACTGGGGATTGTCATCGTTACCGTGGGCACATTTATTCCAGGCATCTATTATATCTTCATCTGTGAACCGGGTTTGCAGAAATTGCACTGGGCCATTGTCAGTCATCCCGAACGACCACCCTGCGGTGCAACACGCTGACATGAGTTTCCAGATCATAGCCTCGGGTTGCGCCGCCGCTGCTCTGATTTCAATACCCAGATTCAGAACGCTACGCTGGCGGAAGGTGAGGGTGGGCGCCTACGTTACGCTCGGCGCGTCAGCATTCATTCCCCTATTGCATGGAGTTCAGCTGTACGGGCTTGAGTACATGCTTGAGTACTCGGGGATGAAATGGTACCTGCTAGAGCTCATCTTGTATGGCGGTGGAGTTAGTCTTTACGGGGTAAGCTCGCTCTCTGACCCTCCTTCAATTAACTTGAAAGACGAGTTGATCTGACCGGCAGTTGCAGTCTCGAACTCCAGAGCGATTCGCTCCAGGGAGATTTGACATCTGGGGCAGCTCACACCAGATCTTTCACGTTTCCATATTGTGTGCCATGTATGTAAACGCAATCGCCCTGGTGCAGGTATTCACAGTGTGTCATACATTGGATGTATGTAGCATCCAGGCCGCTCATCGAGCAGGCCAAAGTTAACAAACAAGCTCGGTTTCAAAGTTATAGAAGTTTTATAGCCTTATACTTATACATTCAGGATCTCTTTCAAAAGTGATGCTTTGTAGTAGTCATCTGAAGATACACCATGTAATAGAGTGAAGTGTTTATATCGTCTACTATAAATTCTCCTTCCTTTTTTCTGTTTTATAACTGTGTCGGGCCGATGTATTTCCAGGCCTAGGATAGCGGAACATATATATTCCGATAGAAAGCTACCTGATTACATCATCATCATACACCACTTCTTTTTCCTCCTTGAGCTATTCATGCGGATTATGCTATCTGTGATATCATGATAGCATCGTCGTGTGTACATAGCCTACGGCAGCTTCATCATTTAATCATCTTTAGAGTCTAACGATTATTCAGTCTCTTTCTTCATTTGTTTTATTTTTATATAACAATCACCCCGAATGAGCAAGTCTTGGATCTCCTTGGTGAGATGATATACTCTCGCCCTCGACTTCGACACGTCACTGGCAGCTCCAGCGACCTGGTGTAGCGCGGGGACAGGCTCATCTCGCAGTTGCTAT
The DNA here is from genome assembly GCA_032989685.1 of Arthroderma sp. PD_2. NCBI lineage: Eukaryota > Fungi > Ascomycota > Eurotiomycetes > Onygenales > Arthrodermataceae > Arthroderma > Arthroderma sp. PD_2. The sequence continues at coordinate 8,991 of JANTQJ010000756.1, forward strand.
CCGCTCAATAGCGAGCGAGGCGTTGCGCAAGCAATACCAACTGCCTAGGCTACAAAACTACCCAGATATCCCAGAAGAGATGAAACAGTAACGAGTATCGGCCGATTCAACCCCCAGCCAACTATGTTCAGCTCGTTCAATGTTCTATAGCTGTTCTTATATTAAGAAAAAGAGCAGATCTAGCGACTACCACTCTGGCCATATGTTTGCCCCAAGAGGCCCGTGATATACACTCGAAAATTCCAGGCCGCCCATACCAACAGCGTGGTTGCCGTCAGGGGAATGGTGATGCTCCAGTACAGCCAGAAATCCTCGGACACGGTTATCTTCAGCCCCTGGTCCCCCTGGGTCCCGACGAAGAAATTCATGCCAAAAATACTCTAGGACGCGGATGTTAGTATCAACTTTAGTTCTCTCCCAGTAGGTCTAGGGGTTGGAGCGACTTGACTCACTGATATGAACATCCCCGGGAGATACACTAAGCTCACGATGGCAATTATTTTCATCACGGAGCTATCAGCCTGGGCACTTGTGCCATGGAGCTGGGAGATGAGGTTGAATGCCTATAAAAGACGGGGTTAAAAGGCATAAAGCAAGTGGTTATTTGCGCCTGGCTACAACACCATAAATGTGCGGCTCGACTTACGAGGTTGATCTCATTTTGCAAGCGCGCATTCAATGACCAGGAGCGCATCTTCAACGCATGCAGCTCATCGTGCAGGAACGATAGTTCGTGTCGTTCCCACTCAAATGACGGCGGTCCTGTTGGTAGGACGTTCTCGCCGTCATTTCGAAAATTGCCTTGCAGCCGAGCATGCTCGTCGGTGATTCTTTTCACGGTCTGGATAGCCACTTCCAACGTCTCCGTGGAGTGGATGATGTGTCTTGCAAGGTCGTGCAGCTGGGGGAAGTTGAATCCCGCCGATGCGCTTGTGGGGGAATCCCGGGACTAAGTAAAACGTCAGTCAACGTTATGAGGTCAAACCAATGCATGTTCACTCATGAGGAGACCGCTGCACCAGAAGAACCCCTTAGGCACACCTCTGGGCATTCTACTGGTTATATTGCACCCCATAGGGTATCTCACCTTCTCAATTTCGCGTACAACGTCTCGTAAAGACCAGATGGAGATATCATACAGCCTCAGGGCTTCGCGCATGAAGATCAAGTGTATGGTATATGGGGTGCGCGTTTCTGCCCGTGGTAGCAGGGACGGGAAATGTTCTTTCATATCCTCCGGGCAGCCGAGCAGGTAGACGAGATGTTGACGAGTCCTCATATTCCAGCGAACGAATATCGTTATCTGCGTCCATGAATAACTATATCCAGGGCTGGTTCTTGACCCGCCGCCCATGGCACGGTCAACATTTTTTATCTTGAAGCATGACCACGAATCTGTCCAGAATTGTCAGGCACCTACAGCCTTCCTGTGAATTGATTTTCTGGGGGAGGGGGGGTTGCAGCAGACCATAATAATATTCTATCGACCGGTCCTGACCTTCCCGATAGTCACACCGGAAACAACCATTCAGGTCCTTCAGCACGACGGACCTGAACTCGTCCGGGAAGAGCTTTGCATGCTACAAATCCGTGCAATGCGCCAGAAATTCTGATGAACTAATTCTGTTTGGTCCACCATTAACGAGTTTCTTTGGTCTTCTGCTGAGCAGTGGGAGTAAACGGAGAAGCACCGCTTCCTGCTCTATCGAGGTAACTTACATCAAACGTGCACGGTAATCCTCTTGAAGCAACACTTCATGCAATGACTCGCTTCTCTTCTGCCAAACGCCACTTTCTACATTTGAAAACACCATATCATTTTATCAGCAGTGGCATTGATCGCCTTGCATCTTCTGGAAACAAATGTCCAGCACATACCGTCTTCATCCGCGACTTCCACCAGCTCAGCGGCTAGACATGAAGGATGCGCGCGAAGTGCACTC
>JANTQJ010000757.1:0-10928 GCA_032989685.1 Arthroderma sp. PD_2
CTTTTTCGCTTGGATAGCTTATTGGTACCCGCTTGTTTGAAGAATGTCGGCGCTGCCTCGACAAGCCACTAAAGAACATCAGTTAGTACACAATCAAAGATAAAAAAGCACTTGCTTTATATGCTTGAGAATATGGGGGTAAAGAAAGATATCATCACACACCTTCGGTTCAATAGTTGTGGCACACTGCATGTATTCCTTTGTCGTGAGAACAAGTGTATCGAATATAACGTGCTCAGCAGCTTTCCCAAATAATGCTGAGCTGGGATGCATGTACACAGGTGTGCCTTCAATTAAAGTCTTATACCCTTCCTGTGGGTCCTTGCGCGCAGCATTCCTAAAGAAACCGGAACAGAAAGCCTGGCGAACTCTGGTGGTGTCCCGGCCACAAGATACGATTTTGTGGCGGTACCGATCCATAATAGTGACTAGCTGTTGGCGTACATCTTGCGCACGACGGATTTGGCGAGCTTGAATAAAATTTTCAAAGCACCAAGGGGTACTAAATCGTGATTGTTTCCATGCATTGTAAACATTAAGTAAAGTAAGATGGTCGCCGTGAGGATCATGAAATTTTGCCTTCTTTTGGTCGGCCTGCTGTTGTTTTTCTTTGGGTCGATAGAATATACCCTGCGCCACGGAAAGCATAGCAACAATGGTCAACACTTCGTCAGAGCAACCCATATCCACGGATGCGATCAGGACCTTTGCCAGACCAGGATCCATGGGGAAATCAGCCATTTTGCGGCCAAGGCGAGTTAGCAGGCCTTCGTCATCAAGGGCTGAGAGGGCATACAACTCCTCAAGAGCTGTAAGCATGGTATTGGTTGGAGGAGGGTCCATGAAATCGAAATGCAAGAGATCGTTAATGCCCATAGCCTTAAGCATAAGAATAGTCTGGGTAAGATTTTGACGCTGAATATCCGGGATGGACGTGGGCAACATCTCAGATTGGTATGCAGCCTCTGTGTACAGCCGAAAGCATTTACCAGGTCCTGTCCTTCCAGCACGGCCAGCTCGTTGTTTAGCCTGGGCTTGTGAGATTGGCGTAATGACTAACGAATCCATGCCCAATTTTGGATCGTAGGCATTTTGTTTGACAAATCCGGGATCAATAACATAGTATACTTGGTCTATTGTGATTGATGTTTCGGCAATATTAGTCGCGATGACCACTTTCCTGCCCCCAGGAGGAGCCGGTTCGAAGATTTTACTCTGCATTTCGCTTGGAAGCGCAGAGTAAACCGGGAGAATAACGAGCTCAGGCACGTTGGGGCCCAATGCTTTCATCCGTTCGTATAAGATCTCTGCACTGGTGTCGATTTCTTCTTTACCAGTCAAAAACAAGAGGATATCCCCAGCTGGTTCTGTGAGATGAATTTGCATCACTGTAACTAAAGCAGCATCTAGGTAGTCTGTCTCAGGCTCCTTTGAGTACATAATTTCCACTGGGTAGGTTCTCCCGGGTATAGAAAAGATGGGACAGCCATTGAAATATTCCGAGAATTTATCTGCATCAAGGGTCGCAGATGTAACGATGAGTTTAAGGTCAGGTCTTCTTTTGATGGTCTTCTTCAGTAGCCCAAATAATATATCGGTGGCGATGGTCCTCTCGTGGGCTTCGTCAAGCATTATAACAGAGTATTTTCTTAAATCTGGGTCCAAAAGGATTTCTCTTTGAAGAATACCATCTGTCATATATTTGATCTTCGTACTGGGGCTAGAGCAGTCCTCGAAACGGATGGTATATCCAACCTCTTGACCCAATTGGCAGCCAACCTCCTCGGATACACGTTTGGCAACGGACACTGCGGCCACTCGTCGAGGTTGTGTACACCCGATCATGCCGTCATTCGCAAACCCACCTTCGGCCAGGTACTGTGTGACCTGCGTTGTCTTTCCAGAACCGGTGTCACCCACAACAATGAGTAGCTGGTTTTCTCGGACAGCTTCAAGCAGTTGCTTGCGGAACTTGTACACAGGGAGACTTTCACGCTGCTCTTTCATAGAAAGATTTGTCCGTTTTCCATACGACACGTCTTTGCTCTGCGCCGCACGTTTCCACTCTGGCACTGGTTCGGCCGTCTTTTCAGTAGTTGCGTTCCGTAGCTCGGAAGCAAATTTTCTCTGCTCCGGAGCAACCATTGGATCCTGCCATTGTGCATTAAGGTCAACCTGGGCTGCCTTTTCGGCGGCCTTATCCTGCATTTCTTGTTGTCGGATCTCCCTCCTCTCCTTCGCCAAGTTTGCTCCAGCCATAGCAGCACGGTTGAGTGAACCATCTGGCGCTCGAACAACACGGATCGGGGAGAGCTCCAATGATTGTTTCGTCTGACCCGCCAAGAATGGGGGTTCTTCCTCACGCACTTCAATATCAATGTCTTCCTCCTCTTCAAAATCCGCCTCTCCCCTTAGGGTAGCATGATATTCCTCATCTAGATCGGGGTAATCCGCGGCAGATACTGCGCCAGAAGCAATGAGTTGTTTTATTTCCCACCTCTCTGGTGAGTTCAACCGTTTCCTGCTCTTTCTGGTATCCGAGTCATGTTCTATAACGGGGACGCTAGAGCCTAAATTCCCATAACGCTCGTCTGCGCCGGTCCCATCTAGCCTCTCCATATTCGCCCCCGAGGCAATTCGCCGTTGTGGAGCTAGATCCTGGCCGGTGACCTGATCAACCTCTTTCATCGATAGCCCAATCCTTGAGTCCTGGATAGAAGCTACTTTAACTTTGACCTGTTGTCCTCGCGCTACAAGGTCGGATGGGTGATTTACCCTCGCGCCCTCTTGCATTGCAGAAACATGAACCAGGCCATCAACCTTCCCTTTGACTCCCTGAAGGTTTACAAACACACCGAAATCCTTGATCCCGGTTACTCGCCCATCGTAGACTTGAAAGAGAATCGGTCGGTCGTCAAGTTCCGGTATAGGGGGTCTCCTGGAGTCGTTATCATTGGCATGACCGCGTCCTGACCGTCCTCTCTCTCTATGGTCGTCCCCGTGTCTGCGATTTCTATAGCTGTGTTTGGCCCCGTATCGGTCTCCACTGCGAGATCTCGACCTCGACCTCGACTTGGATCTGTATTTACCGCGGCGGGATCGACATCTATCGTAGTCATCAGCCTCAGGGCTCCTGCTCCGTTTCCTGCTGCCTGCATAACCGTTTCTCTCCACCCTTGCCTTTCCAGCTAACCCTTCAAGCATCGCAAACGTATCGTCCATAGCCGCTGCATTTGCGTTGTCTTCCGACTTGTCCTCCAGCTGAGCGTCGGGATTCTCCCCAGCCCATTCAGGGGCTCTATTATCCGGAACAGCAAGTCCTTTAAACACTCTTGCTTTCCTCGCGATGTCGTCAAGCCCTTCGTCACGGTCATCCCGGTGCTTTTTTTGTTCGTCCGATTTCGCTCGCTTCGATTTGTATTTGGGATGCATTGTTAAAACCAGGCGATCCACACTCTCCACCAAACTTTGCGGAAAATCCGCCCCAACAGCTTCTAGAGAGCTCTTGAACTCGGGCAGAGACTTGCATTGTAGATGCTTGTCGATCACAAATTCCGCCAGAGTCTTTTCGTTGATACCCAAGTGGTTATGGAGTTCGGTCGTTACCCTCGAAACGAGGGACAAGAGTTCGAGGGACTCAAGGTCATCCATGCTGGCAGTGCTGGCGTTGGGCCTCTGATTCTCGTTCATCTGACAGTTTATCGATCTCCAGATTGTCTTTCATCACGATAAATTGAAGCTATGCGGAAAATAGTTTCTCCGAGCACAAGTTCCTGCGCGCCAAGCCATCTTCAACCTTCCCCCTATTCGAAAAGAGCTGGCGAGTTCGAATTTTGATATTTATTATTGTAATCTAGGTGCTAAAAATACAAATATTGCCGGTGAATGGTAAGGCCAGTCATATCCGAGAACCAAAGTCTATAACTTTTTTCTAATGACAAGAGGGGTGCTAAATCTAGCTATGGAGTGGAAATTATAAAGAGTAGTCTTGAAGAAATGCTGCAGATGGAGGTGGGTATCAAAAAGCAGATTTAGAATAATATAATGTGGTTTAGGCTGCCAGAGCCAGTCCACGTCCTTCTGCACATTAGAGGCGGGGAGGCAGTCATTCCCAGGTGTGAGGTAGTGAAAGTGTCTAGATATACGAAGAGGGGCAAGGGGGGGTAGGAGGCGACAGTGTTATTTTCATGACGGAGGGAAGAACGTTAGGATACGCTGGTCATTACTCGCTGGTGTGTATCCATAGGGGAATCTATGTCTAACTTTCCTGAAGAAGAGTCAGGTTGTTCAGCTCCCAGCTCATACTGAAGAGAAAGGGTATCTTCAAGCTCAGGGGTATCGGATATCGTGTCAGTGACCCCTGTCGCTTCTGCGGTATCAAGGATAAACTGCTGCTTGGCTGCTCTTTGTCGTCTTTGCCGAATGGCTCTCTTCTGAAGTTTCGAATTGGCTGAGAACTCTGTCAGAGCGCGGTGCATTTTCACCTCCACTATTTCTTTGGCATGCGTAGCCAGGGTTCTATCAGTGAATACACCCCCAAACCTATAGCCCAACCAGAGGTAGAGGATGATGGAGCGGTGGAGGGCTTCCAGGGACCGCAGATATCCTTTGTCGTCACCTGAGACAGGTTTATCAAGAATGTCAAGATCTAATTCTGGTATGTCGAGAAGCCGCCCACTCTTATTCTGACCAACACATGCCGCAAACGCCTTGATGGCCTTTGCCATGACAGAATCAGTAGGGCGAAGAGGGGCACAAACGAAGATCATTTTATCCGCTACGGTAAGTCCCTGGACATTATCAATGAGGCCGAGCGTAGCATCTCGTTCTTTGAGATGGCACATGAAGAAAGGCGGGTTCGTGCGAGCAACACGTTGTAGTCGCTGATAGATATAACCAAACGGAGTGCCAGGGGGAAACATGTTAGAAAAATTTTCGGTCATGAAATCCAAAGGGAGAATCCCAGCAGCATCCAGAGGTTGAGCTTCAGTCTTCATAGCTGCTTGGACGTACGGAAGATCGGTCTCGTCAAGGCATGTTACATAGCCGACATTTTCATTCTTATGACCCTTGGAAGCTGTGATGTTAGAAGAGTTGGATGATGCATTCGCAGGGCGGTATCTTCCAGCTCTCCCTCCTATTTGCTTAACTTCGGATACTGTAAGTTGGCGGATGCCTGCTGGAGACCGTTTCGTCACGCTTTCGAAGATTATTCGCTTAATGCTCCTAGTATAGCGATTAGCATAGTTAACCCTCTAACTGTTTGTGCGTAACTTACAGGTTCAATCCCATGCCGATAGCGTCACTCGCAACAAGAAAATCGTAGTCATTATCGGGATCATTGAATAAATCTGCTTGCTGAGCACGGATTTCTGCCGGCAAACTTCCATAGACGATCGCGGCTCTTCGGCCAGTGACTTTCTCAATCTCTTGTTTGAGGGAGTGGATCCCGACACGAGAGAAAGATACAACGCAGTCCCCCTTTTCCAGGCGTTTGATATCGCCCTTCAGACTCGTCTTCATCGTCTTTAAGGGGTTCAGTCGCTTGTAATTATGAATTTCAAGTGTATCACCCATCAACGACACGAGCTGTCGAATCAGCGGAACGGCTCTCTCCTCGCCACAAAGATGTAACTCCTTAACCTGGCATCCTAGAACAGCCCTAGTCCAAGCCCATCCTCGGCTCGGATCCGCTATCATTTGAATTTCGTCAATCACACCGACATCCATCTCAAGGCCAACAGGGACCATCTCAACGGTGTTACTGAAAATTCTTACAGCTTCCCCTTCTGGCACTTTAACCTCATCACCAGTGACCAGAGCACATGAAATGCCCTTCTTGTTAAGCCGACTGTATATCTCATGTGCTAGAAGACGTAATGGACCACCATAGAAGCCACTCTTTGCCTTTTCCAGCCTTTGTAGAGCATGGTAGGTTTTCCCGGAGTTGGTAGGCCCAACATGGAGGTGTACCTTCCTCTGCAGGCTCCGAGCAACAGGGTACCATTCGGAAGGGAATCTCATATCCGTTAAGGCGTCCTGTCCCGCCAGCGACAAGGGAAACTGCTCGTCAAGCTTGTAATCCCGATACAGTGTTTCCACATGTCGAGTCAGTGCGTTGAAACCCGCACTTCCGAATGTCTGCCGTAAGGTGAATTTTTGTTTCAGTTGATTCGCATCACCGACCTCGAAAAAGGTCGATTCGTCGCATATCTTGGCTATGGGGGCATAGAATCTATCCCAGGAGGCGAGCTCCGATTCTGTCTGTTCCAGCCGTTGTCTAATGGTTTGCGAAATCTCCGATAATGCAACATGGAATCGTTCATCAAAGGTACGTTCGTTTACTTTTCGTACCTTTGGCCCATTCGCTTTCCCTAGCTATCGCGCATATATAGAAAAGTGATTAGCTCGACAGTGTATGAAATAGAGAGAGGCGCTGTATGGGAAATGCTCACCTTCGCGTTATGGCTTCCACTTTTAATACCATTATTCGACTCCTTCTTCGTTCCGTTCTCCAGCCACTCAAGGTCCAGAGGTCCAGGTCCTACTCTGAAGGTCCTAATTCTCGGTCTATTGAGATGAGCGAATTCGCTGAAGCTCCGACTTAGAGATGTCGGCACGCGCAGAGCACAGCGAAGGCAAAGACCTTGAGTCGGCCGCCGCCATGATTGCATTCCCGCGACGGGTTCCGTAGAGCAAGCCTGAGAAAGGTTGGGTTATGTGCAAGAGAAGGCCGGCATTCAAGGCAGTTCCGGCACTATAATAACCCATAGATTGAAAGAAAACTGAAGCTCAAAAAGAAAAATTGTTGATATAAAAAAAAAGCTTCAGATCTTCGAGATATTCACGTGACGCGGTTAAATACTCCTATATACTGACTAAGCAAACGGTGGGCCGTGAAACGCGCTTATTCCAAAAAGCGAGAGAGATCGGCGAGGTGGGATATGAAGTCACAGCGAAAGCTCGAAGTCGATGTCTCAAGGATAAACAAAACTAGTTGACACGTTGGCCTGGGACCGGCCGCGAGAGCTTCGAGTGAATATCCAAGTCCGCCGAAAGAGGAGACGTTGGCTACAACTTGATCTAGCTGGCCGTTGGTGGTCGCATGGTCTCTTATCTTTAACAAGATGGACGCTTCCTTGATCGAAGTTCAACGCCAGGGTGAGCAATCTTACCCCTTTTCTTTTGAGCGTCGTTCGAGGGCCGGATTACTAACTGATACCGTCTAGCTATCCTGGAAACCGTTCGGCATGCGGGAGGGAGAGAAGTAAGCGCCCGCCGACCTCTATTTACCAAAAGACTTTAGGCTAAGATGGCGCCGTCAAGTGGAAAGTGCTTGTGGTAGATGAAGCAAGTAGGAAATTGATCGATAATGCCGTGAAGGAAGACGATATATTGAACGAAAATGTTACCAGTATGGGAAAGTGCCCGGCCCTGGATGCAAACGCCCACCAGCTCACCGCTTGAAAGATATTGAACAGATCGAACACCGAAGACCGCAGAACAAGGATACAGACGCCTTATACATCTTGTCCTCACTCCCGCACATAGTTGACTGCGTTATGGCGGACCTTGAAAGGCGCCGATATAGGAGATACTTCTTAGTTTGGACATCAAGTACGAGATTTACAGATGCCAACCCCCCCGCCCCTACACGCGACCACTCACTCATACATCACTGTTTTAGATCTTGACCCTCTACTAAGGAGTAGAATAAACGGCTTCAGCGCTGCAAGAGAGCTGATTGCCAACATGCAAGTGATAAATATCAATTTCTTCCCTCGGGAATCCCGTCTTGCTATATTCCGTGACCCCTGGAGCTTTTTCACACTCTTCCATCCTGCATGCAACAACCTTGTGAGGGGTCACCTTACGGAATTAGCACAAAAGGTTCGTTAGGATGTTCATTCAACCCTTTTTGTCAATTCTATGAAACTAAGACTCATCAGATCGTTTCCGTTTGTGTATCCCTAAACGAGTATCCTCTTATTCGATACTATCGGCCGAAGGATGCTACTCACGAAGCCAGTGTTCTATGCGCTCACCTAGCTCGTTTTGTACAAGAAGAGTTAGACGAGTACGCTAAGCATCGGAGAGATTACCCAACACCGTCACCTAGGCCAAGGGGAGTACTCTTTATCACCGATCGATCCATGGACCTTGCTGCACCCCTAGTACATGAGTTTACGTATCAAGCCATGGGTCATGATCTTCTCCCAATAAAAGAAGGCGATAAGTTAACGTACCGGACTGTTCTAAACCAAGGGCAAGAGAATGAAGAAACAAAAGATATGGAGATCACTGAGGGTGATAAGATTTGGGTGGATAGTCGACATTTACATATGAAGGACCTCCTTGGGAAGCTCGCTGAAGATTTCAAAAAATTCAGAGCTCAGAATCCCCAGTTTGCTGATAGGTGAGAGTTCGCTATCCTCCATACTTGATTCATCGGTCCCGTTCTAACTCCCCACCCCCAATAAGCGACCACCCCACATCCGTCAATACTGTCAAGGACATGCTTGCTGGTTTGTCAGACTTTCAAGAGGGCAAGAATGCCTATACACTTCACCTTAATATGGCCCAAGAAACAATGCGGCTCTTCCAGGAACGAAACCTTGCGGATATCGCAACAGTTGAACAGTCACTTGCTACTGGGGTTGACGAAGACTTTCGGAAACCTAAAAATATCGCGGAACAACTTGTCCGCCTTCTTGACGACGAGTGTGTGGGCCCCTCTGAACGGATAAGACTAATTCTGCTATATGTTTGTTATCGAGGAGGGCTCCTCGCTGGAGACATCAAGAAACTTCTCGCGCATTCACAACTTCCTCCGCAAGATGGGGAAGCTATCTATAACCTTGGTCTCCTAGGCGCAAGGATAGAGAAGCCTCTCAAGGATCCAAAGCCGCCATCCCAGCCGTTGTTTCCTCAAAAATTACCACAGCAGCCACAAGAGGATGATGTTAGCATATCGCGGTTTGAAACAAATATGAAATTAATGCTCCAAGAGCAGATCCGTGGCACATTAGACACCACCATATTCCCGTATACCCGCCCCTATCTAGAAGATGATAGCTCACCTCAGGATCAGGTAGCCCAGTCTTCTCTGCGAAGTGCGAAACCGACATGGGCGCGCACTAGGCCAGTCGCTGGTGACCCCCGCCAGCGAATTATTGTATTCATGGCTGGCGGCGCGACATATTCGGAGGCAAGAAGCTGTTATGAGTTATCACAGCAAAATAATAAGGATGTTTTCCTCGCGAGTTCACATATGCTCACACCAGGCTTATTCCTACGACAGATGAGGGATCTCAGCGTTGACAAAAGGCGATTGGACCTCCCCTCGGAACGCCCGAAGCCGCAGGCTCCAGCTCACTTGTTTGAAAGGGAACCCGCTCCCAAACCCAAAGCGCCTCCTCCTCCAGTTGGTGGAATGGCGTCGATGTCCCTCAACAACAATGGCCCGGAGGCGATTAAAAGAAAGCCAGCAAATGGAGCTCCTGGCGCCGCACCCCCACCTGCTGCTGCTCCCCCGTCCTCAAGCGGTAAACTTGCCAAAAAAGAAAAGGACAAGGAAAAGAAGAAGCGTGGTTTCTTTAAATAAGGCACTATTGAGAGAATCTGTGCTGGTATTCCGCTTTCCTTCTAACTGCCCCGGCCACTATACCCACGCGTCCAATATTTTTGCTTTCTCCCTTAGCATGGCATTTTCACCTTTTGATACCATCTATTGTACTACTTGCAGGACTTCTGATTTTGGCATGGCGTAACTGGCTACCTAGCATAGTTTGTGTTGGAGGATAGTAGATATAGTTAACTTTGATCTACCAACTCCAGACCGTCAAAACCTCGCATCGTTTGATCCTCTGATAGGAGATTTTTAGTATGCCAAGGCGCTGGCGTGAGTGTTAAAGTGTATTATTATATCTCTAATAAAACGGATCTCATGTCATCATAATCATAATGTACACAGCAATCTCGCTCTCAACGAACGGGACCACGGCGCTGTGCTGCCAAAAATACAATGATATCTTTTCACCTCCCTAGATACTTCTCCATATCCTCAGTCCGATAAAATGCATCCCGTAGCCTTTCCCCTTTCTTCTTCTTCTCGTCTTCCTGTAGCCGAACTTGCTTAGCATTTAGCTTTCGCGCATTCTTCACCTTATCAGCCTCCTCCTTTTCCTGAAGCTGTTTGAGCCGCCGTTTCTGTCGTTTCCCTCCATCGTTCTCTACTTCATCCCTCCACGAGCCCACCCCCAGCCCAACTGTGTCATTTTTAATCTTTGGTTTTAGTGGAACTTGTATACCTGATCCAGTTGGTCCAAGGCCAGTACGAGAATCAGGGTCCCATCCATAAGAGGAGAGGTACCGGTAACCTGTCCCAGTCCTATCGATGGCAGATGGTGGATGGGAATGCGGGAGGCACACTTGATGCGCCAGAGATGCTTCATGTGGTATAGAGTCGAGTACTTCGCTGGCCGAATTTTCTGACTCTTCTTCGCTCCCGGGCTTTCGTCGCTTGGGTAGGTCTTTTAGAGGGAGGCGGCAAATCTTACATAGGTCTGAGTCTGTATAGGTGTTGGAAGCGGAGCCGGTATCAGACTGGCTATTTGATGGAAGTACTATAGAGAGGTACTTTTCAGCTATAGAGGAAGTTCCTGGGGCGGGCGACGAAGATACTGTGGCGGGAGCGGACGTGGTCGAGAGAGTGGCCGTGTCTCTAGACGGGACAAACGGGACGCGCTTTCTTTTGATACCAGCGCCAAAGGCCTCTGGTATCGAGTACTCATCGCCGTCAGAGGCCATTATCCTGCAGCCTTCTCGTCTCCTGGCCGATGATGACGTTAATAAGCCTTCCTCAAGGAGCTCAGAGCGAGCTCTGTCACGTGCTTAGGCACATGACCTTCTCTCTATATCTCCCTTCC
>JANTQJ010000758.1:0-10909 GCA_032989685.1 Arthroderma sp. PD_2
TCGTTGAAATCTCCCCCAACGGATCCGTCAACATCAAGGTTGCTCTGCAAACTCTATCCGAATCTGAATTGCCTGCTGGAACCAAGTACTCCATCACCGCTAGTGGCTGGTGGCAGGCAATCTGGGACGAGGACAAGAAGACTGTTGTCTCGACTTACTTGCAAGACTTGTCTGGTGGGTTCTCTGGCGATTTCACCTCCAACACTGTCAGAGTTACCATGGTAAGTAAACAGCTTTCCCTACACTCCCTCACTCACAATAGAATCTAATTTATCTCTGTCCAGGCCTAAATCTAAACTGAATGATGAATAAACCGACTGATGTGCTACCCTGCCCTATTATGATCCCCGCGCTCTCCGCGCCTGAGGATTGACGACACTCTTTTTGTATTCTTAGCCAAAAGGCTATCCCAAAAACGCTGTCTACTACTTAGCAATAATGTGTGACTTAAATATGATTGATGTTTATAACTACTTATCCTAGCTCCCACACTTAAGGGCTAGCTAGTTTAATTATAAGAAAAGTAATCAATAGTGAGATGATCAGTTTTAATTTTAATCTACTCCGTATATAACTACATAGCTGATTTGCCAAAATATCTGCGACTAAAATTCGATGTGCCTTACCAACTAGCTTTGGAATAGCTGAATTGTGTATCGGGGGAGGCTTGATAAATGATAAAGCATAATAGTGATACAGGGGACTTGGGACTTTCACATCTCTGGGGCATAGAGCACAACCACGCTACGCAGCTCGCCCACTCCAGCATCCGTAACAACTACCACAAAAGCAGCACCATGGTGGACATCATGGGCCTTTTGATACCCTCGCTATTATTCAAGGCTCTCAGGCACAGTAATGAATGGTGTACAACTTTCTAGGGTAGTTTTGACAGCTCACATTCGCTCGATGGCATTTTCATTACGGAGGCTTCGAAAAGGCGATGCAACTGTATGTCTTCCCATAGGCGTTGTCTATACTCCGTATTATTGCTAACATGTTTTTGTAAGGTTAAATACCAAATCCATGGATCTGGTATTGCGGCTCTCGGCGTTCCGTTCCGTTACAACGGCCCGGCGGTAATCAAGCGGGACTCGGGCCAACCTTCAGTTCCCTATCCAATCACCAAAGGCTTCAGCTAATCTTGATATCAACTCGCTCTACAGCGATGGCCTATTTAATCTCGATGTTCAGCCCTCGAGTATGGCCCTTTGGCAATATCTCACAAGCCAGTCAGCTTGCAAACCGCCGGAAAATATCAATTGACCGCAAATATGAGCCATCCGGAGAAGGATGAAGAACCGCCAGCTGAATCATACAACTCAGATGTGGCCAAGACGAAGCCAAAGCCTGTCTCTTTTTACCTCTCATTCCTCTCCCTTCTTCTTATGGTGCTCATTGTATCCCTCGATAGCACCACGCTCGCAGTAGCCATCCCCGTTTTAGCCCGCGAGCTCGGCGGCACCACCCTTGAAGCATTCTGGGCAAATATTTCCTTTATGCTTGCCGTTGTCATCTTTCAGCCCTTATACCTCGCCACATCGGAGGAGCTTGGCCGCAAGGTTCCTCTTTATACTGCCTTGTTTCTATTCTTCGCTGGCTCGCTTGTCTTCGCCCTTGCTCCGAACATGGCTATTGTCATCCTTGGGCGTACCATACAGGGCCTAGGCGGCAGCGGCCTAGACGTTCTTACCGAGGTTATTACGGCAGATATGACAACTTTGAAAGAGCGGCCACTATATCTTGGGATACTTGCGATACCAATGGCAGCGGGATGTATTCTGGGGCCTCCGGTTGGTGCATTGCTTAGCCAGTACGTCTCTTGGAGGTGGATTGGCTGGATCAATCTACCTTTAACAGCTACGGGATCCTTCTTGGTCTTTTTCTTTCTCCGGCTCAGGCCGTTGGAGGGATCCCTATTTACCAAAATTCGACGGCTGGACTGGGTTGGTTTGGTACTTTTTACGGTGGGGTGCTCTGCTTTCATCCTACCTCTAAGTTGGGCCGGTTCTATGTATCCATGGAGCTCATGGAGGACAATACTCCCTCTGATACTAGGAGCCCTGGTTCTTGTCCTCTTCGCTATCTATGAGCGCAGACCTGCGCATCCGGTTATACCTTACCGTCTTTTCAACTCTGCAACAACTACATCATCATTATTTGGTGCATTCATACACGGAATTATTGTCTATTGTCTCAACCTATTCCTTCCACTCTTTCTCCAGGCGGTATTATTGGAAACCACGCTTCAGTCAGCTGTCACCATGTTGCCGGTGAATATTATAACTCTCTTATGCAGTGGCCTGTCGCCTGTTGCAGTGTCATATTTCCGCAAATACCTCTGGAACATCTGGCTTGGTTGGGTGTTCCTAGCAGTAGGTGCAGGCTTGCTCTACCTTATTGGTGAGGATGCTTCTATGGCTTTTAGGGCCGGCATGCCAGTGGTGGTAGGTGTTGGTATGGGAGTACTTTTCACTGTTCTGATCATTCCAGTACAGGCCAGCGTATCGAATGTGGATGATATGGGCCTCGCTGTAGGCCTGCTGGTGTTCTTCCGTTTACTCGGTGGCCTTATTGGCCTAGCGCTCGGATCGACCATTTTCAGCAGTGTCTTTGCGAAATCAGCAGAAACCTTGGGCAAATTACCCAGCAGCCTGTCACATTTAGGGGGTGGCAGCGATGCAATTGGCTTTATTCCAGAGCTGAGGGAGATCCAGTCAGATATACCACCTGAGATATTAGCCCGTGTTCTTGCAGCTTACAGCGATTCGTTCCATGCTATTTGGCTCCTTTTAGCCGGGCTAGCCTCTCTTGGGTTCTTCTTTTCGTTTTTTACAAAGGAAGTAAGCATGGAGAGTGAAGAGATGGGGAGACAGCGTTTTGAGCCATCTCCATAATATTTTGAGCATCAGACAGCCTGGCAGGACAGATACTCAGGGATATTATAAGTAATAGCTGGTGTGCAGGGGTAGTTGTTGAGGATACAGGGTACTTGTGTCAGAATTCTTATGTTAGATGGTTTTGAGAGCCGTATATTATATCGAGTATAACCAGCTATTGAACTAGATGACGAAGGAATATCAACTGTGTTTATAGTATTAGAACCATAGTTCGAGTTGTCTAGTCGTGTTTTGGTATCAATATCAGTTTTACCATTCAATTACTAGGCGTAACTAACTAATACGAGGCTCAAATTCTCGAGTTTAAACTGATGATTCCAATGTCGCTAACCTGAGCGATAACAACGGCGATAAAAAAAAAAGGAAAAGATGAATCTGCGATAGACAAACTCGAGAACAACAGTCTCAAAAAAGCACCATGCCTAGACATGTATCATCATCATCATCAACAACAACAATTTGCCACCACAAGGCACTCACTTTTGACCCATCACCTCATGCGGCCGAAGTAGGGTATAAATTCCGAACACTACAGTCACGGATAAAGGCCTCTACTTTACCCTCCACTACCATTGCAAAAACCAAGAAAAAAAGTCCACATATCCGTCAGGATCCAAGACCGTCATCATTTCTGGCCCCCTTGGTTCTACCTGGTGATGAATTAGCTTATGACCCAAAATGCCCAGGGCAAAGTGTGGCCTCCTGGATGAAACTTGACTCTCGGAATCCAACTACCAAAGATAAGGGCGTGATTTATGTTGCTGCTCCCCCCAATGTGGATGATGAGGTTGCATTTATTGAGGGCTGGATGCACCCTACGTTGACTGCTCGCGGGAAGAGATCAAGTGGGAAAATACCAAGAAGCAAGACGGCGAAAAAGAACAGTATCATCGATAATGCTAACGATGACGACTCTACTCGAAATCTGGCTTTAAATGATGCGGAATCCCCTATTCAGCGTCCTGCAATGAGTGATATCCTGGATTATCTGGCTGCATTCTACCATGGGATACCGGTGAAACCGCTTCCAACAACGCTTAGGTTTACATCGTGGGAAGATAGCGCGCCCGAGTATTCCCCAAAGAAAGATAAGAGATCCAGAAACAAGACGACGGGTGACACTCAAAAGCAGTATATCGCTTTAACTACAGATACCGAGTCAGTCAGGATATCGTGTCGGGGGTGTCCAGATAAGACTTTCCCTGGCCAGATAAACCTAAATGACCTGCTGGATGCAGCAGAAAGCATGCTGCCATCGGATGCATATGCATTATTGCTCGTCGTGGACCAGGATCTATTTGAAGATGACGATGATGATTTTGCCTGTGGTCGGGCATATGGTGGTAGCCGTATTTCCGTGGTATCAACAGCAAGATATAATCCTACGCTAGACGGGAAATTGGCGATGGATAGAAGCCACTCATGGCCAGCCTCGCATTGCGAAGAATATGTCACTGATCTATGCGACTCAACGGAGGAAGACATAACCCCTATGACGAAGCGGAGAAGGAAAGATGGCGGTCAGATCGAAGCATCGATCTCAGTTGCAGTGGGTTCACCAATGCATCTTGCTATAGCCACACATGCAAGCCTGCCTCCTTTGCCTGCAGTAGGAGATACAAGCAAATACCCATCGAGTGCCTGCACTGCACTATCTGAATTATGGCTGGGCAGGGTATGCCGCACAGCAAGCCATGAGCTAGGTCACTGTTTTGGGTTAGAGCATTGCGTATATTATGCCTGCGTGATGCAAGGGACTGCGTCGATGCTCGAGGATGAGAGACAGCCCTTATATCTTTGCCCAGTGGACTTAAGGAAGATTTTATATGTCACAGGAAAGGATATCTTGGAATACTATGAAACTTTGCTGAAATTTTGCACCAAGCATCCCAAGGCTCAAATTTTTGCCTCATATGGTGAATGGATAAATGGTAGGATAAGAGAGTTGTCAGGGGACAGTGGCAATAAAATATCTCTATGAACAATGAGAAAATAGGCCTGCTATATTGGTCAACTAATATGAAAATGTTTTCTAAGATTGAATTTCCAAGAAGAATACAATTATGATAATCTGCACATGAGGAGCAAGGAAACGATCCAAAGTAAACACATTCACTTCTCAGCACTCACAAAAACTTACATCTTCATCCGCTTTACCTAAGTGCATATACATCAGATATAACCACAGATGCCCATCAAAATGTAGGTTTATGTTCAACCCCAAGGCGGTAAACAATGCAGCTATTGATTCTAGAGCCCCCCTTCTTTAGGGTGGTTGTGTTGACCTGGCAGCCATTCAGGCATTTCCGGAGCTGGTCCTTGCATTCGTTCTCGGCAACTTTGCGCTCAGCTTTGCAAAGTTCATCACCGGTGTTCCAGAAGGCACCAACCCATAGAGCATTAGCTTTCTTCTCGGCATCTTCGAATTCATATGGATATTGGAATCCAGTGTTCCTTGGGCCCAGGGACTGATCTTTGAGCTTAGAACAGGCATCATCAATGTTTCGTTCTGCAAAGTCAACGATAACTGCCCCTTTGTCTGATTCCATAGCTTCATCGTAGGTGCAATGTAGGTTCTCGTCGTCTTTGGCATATTTTCCCGTGGGTGAGACTTGTACGGGGCTAGTCGGATCTATCTCTTTGCGGTCCCCAGTAAAGAACCCCTGTGGATACTTGTCATGCGGGATAAAATTTTCCAAGTTCAAAACACCGTTTTCAAAAACGTGTGGGTTGTCAGTCAAGTCATGCCATTGATCGGTAGTTGCGTTTTCTGAGCTAGGAGGCTGTAGGCCGACGTCTGATAGCATGAATTTACTGATGAGGGTTTCGTTGGCTTGAAGCTTCCCATCGATTACTTCCCAGCCGAGTGTCTGAGTTTCATTCTTTTCCCCAAGCTTTTTGCTGAGAGCAATTGGGTAGTATGGGTGGCTAGAGCAAGAATATATAAGCAAAGGGGTTCTATACGAGGATAGATAGAGAAACTTACACTTTCAAGGCCTTATTCACGTATTTAGCGAGGGCATACTGCGCCACGTTGCCCGCTGGGAGTCAAGTTAGACACATATTCAGTTCAGGTGCAATTTTTGGATTGTGTCCTTACCATTTATTGGGAATCCAAGGCTATTTTTCATGTTCAGATAGTCGGCCCGTGCGAGAAGTTTTGCCCAATACGGTCCAATAGCTAGAGTTGTCATCTCTTTGCCTTCTTAAAGCGCACCAATCTGTCATAGACATGGCCTAGAGGGAATGAAATGTCCGAGATATGGAGGATTTCATGCAACAGGGCGGAGCCTTAGACACACCAGTTAGTTAATACAGTCAGACCAAGGGGGTAAAGTAGTCTTACCTCTTGACTGGTATGTGTTCATGTGCAATTTCTCGACATTCTCATTCTCCAATGAAAGGGCATTGGCGAGAACATCATTCAATGATGGCTGAGGGAAGAACCCGGTACAAAAGGTGATACAGACAGACTCCCCACCCGGGCATCTTTGTGAAGTGTAGGCAACCGGGCCTCCATCTTTGCATTTTTTGGCCCAGTCATCGCAGTTTGCATGGATCTTAGACTGAGTAGGCTCAGACCACCATGGCCTAGAAAGTCCAGCTGCCCTGGAAAGGAGATCTTTTCTCTTCTCGTTAGCCACGCCAACGACTAAAGTGTCTATCGCACTGATAGCTTAGACGTAGGAGATAGGATGATTCATACCTTGGATATTGCGCTGGTGTGGATGGTTCAAGGAAGGGGGGCCGAAATATTCTATTTCAGCATCCCCTTTCCAATCGCCAAAGCCATCCTTGGCGACGTTGGCAATCTTGAGAGCATCGAACCAGGCTTCGTAGATTTGATTTTGCTGCGTCGCGTTGCAGTGGGAATAGTTTATAAGCGGGTTGACTGCAACGACGACCTCGGAATTCACCACGTTTGCCGCGACGGCCAGAGCCGCGAGGAGAAGCTTTGAAAGGGCCATGATGGAAGCCGTGAAGTAAGGGGTTTCGTCAAAGTAAGCGAAGTGGCTTTAGAGACTCTTGTCAAATCAGGAAAGATATCAAGATATCAGAATGTATCGAAAGAGGGACGTCAGCAAAGCAGGTATGCAATGCTTTAAAAGAATGTATGTCCTCTCCAAGTAAAGGAATGACGGGAAAGATGCAACTGAAGAAATGAGTGTGCCGATAATGGATATCTAAACTGTCAATCATGGGAATAGTGCCGCCATTTATACCCATCCTCTGAAGAGATGTCTCTGATTCTGATGGGAGTACCTAGTACACCACTGGTGGCCCCTTGCTGATGCATACTACAGTCATGGAACGCCGAGCCCACGATTTGGTAGCAAATATCCTGCGCCATTGAAGTGAAATGTTGGTTATAGCCCGAAGGTTCGCCAGAGGTCTGAGATCAAGCCTGAATAAGCTGGTGCACTCCGTGTAGAAATCTTGCGTACAGGGTCCCCTTCACTACCATCTTTGGTCGTTCTGGTAATGATTCTGTCTCACTAGCTGGCCAAGTGGAGGCTTATAAATCTCGTACCCAATATCAAGGCAGTCCGACACAATCAACCAGCTATCATCAATAAAATATTCATCTTATTCTACCTTCTCAGGGTAGTGGTATCGTGTTGCGGACTGGCAGCCATTGACTGGAGAGGGATTCTAGAGTTCTCAGCGTTGCCATTTACCTATAAGACGATTCTCTGTCAATCCGGCAAAAGGTCCGCGGAAAAATCATGGCATGTGAAGAAATAAGTGTTGTATTGTATTAGCCACGATGTAGGCTTGATGCATGATGCTTGATCATGAAACTGCATAATTGAAGGAATTTGGTCGTTGGCGCTGGTTTGACTGTCAAGGATATGATTATGTAAGCTCATCACGCACGACCGTTAGGATTGATATAGAAAGACAAGACATCAACCATAAAGCGCAGAAGAAGCTGCTTCGGATTACCAACAGGGGTACCGATGTTAAATTTCACAGATAACGCTACTTCTAGATGCTGATATAGAAAAGAGAGAAGAAAATAAGTAAATAGCCGGTGCATGAAAAAGGACTACGCCGTTTGCCCCCCTCCCCCTGGTGGGTAAGCATGCATGCTTATAATAAGCTAAGCTAACATAACTGCCGTCGAAATATCCGTGATAATATTGTAATGAGAAATGTCCAATACCTCGAGTTCAAATCGAGTCGCTATTAGAAAGAAAGAAAGGGGTCGGAAAATTAATAAGTGAGAATAATGTAAAAATAAGTGATGCCCTTGCTAACGCCGTTCCGGCCCGTTCGTAGCATTGCCACATTCTCCATCTATCGTTGGTATCTCGGAAGTGACTCCCCTGTCGCCATGGGTTGTCCTATTATATCTTCTTCTGTAAGAACAGGGGCGGTGGGGAGAGGTTGTTGGCGGTTATCGCCGTTTTCAGAGTCTCCAGCGGCGGCACCCTGGTTGGAATCAGCTGGTTCGGCTACGTCTGGGCCCGGTGGAGCGCTTCTCTCGTTAAGAAGTCGCTGTTTTTCGAGCTCTTGCTTATCTTCTGAAGGAGGGTGGCTTGGATGTTGTTGGTGTTGGTGGTTAGAGCTTTCGGCAGAATTGTCAGATGTATGTGCGTATGGCTGTGGGAACTGAGTGGCAGAAGTAGGTTCGTGCGCAGTGTAAGGAGTTATGGTATCCGGTGACGGTGCGGAGGCGGAGGATGGGTGAGGATGCATATACACAGAGGCAGAGTATGTAGGGGTAGGAACCTCGAAATACGAGGATTCGTGAGGTATCGAGAGCGCGGGTGCCGAAGGTGGAGCAGAGTTAGACGGGCCGGGTTCGTCGGACGTTGGCGGTGCACTGGGTAGGAGCATGGCCTCTGCTCGGCGTAGCCGTGTCTTCTCATCAACGTTTTCTTCCGGCTGGTTGGGGGGTGCAAGCTGCGGTGGGTTTATCACGTATTGGTCGGGAGGCCGAGCGTGCCAGGGGTCTTGATCTTCGGAGCCAGTACCATATTCATCTTCCTGGCCCTGACTCTGGCTGCCCTGGGACTGATCTGCGAAACGAATTTGAGGTGTTTGTACTTGCTGTTGTTGATCCTGCACTCCGTCTGGAGTTGATTGTTGAGCAGGCTGGTCCACGGTTGAGGCAGGGTAATCCTGTCGAACGCTTCCATCGCTGGGCGGCGCCTGCTGACCTCTACCGCTATCCTTGGATCCAACAATAACCTCGAAAACACAGACTATGACACTTTTATCCCTTCGCACTTGATCGGTATCCAGTATGTTTCCCGTACAACTTGAAGTGGTGGAGGTGGCCCCTCTCGAGGCTTCAAGTACGTTGAACCCTCGGGGCGTAGCGCAATAATTGTGATTGTTGGATGATGAGTTAATGATATTTAACCGCGGAAGAAAACGGTCCTGACCGGCCAGTTTGCCCCGTATATCCATAACCACTTCGATGTAATAGCGAAAACTAATCATTGCACCAGGAACGCGGGTAATCGTGGGGAAGCAGTCTTCTGGAATGCGAATAGATGTCTTGATATCTGCAGTCATGGTGTTTGGGTCAACTATCAGCGGACAGAATATCTGTGTCATATCCTTTCGAAAAACACTGCATGTCCGAGTCGCGCCAAAGGATAGACCGCCTAGTCCCGTGCGGGACTTGGGATAGTAGTCCTCGTAGACCGGCCTCTTGCCCTTGGCGGGTGTCCCAATGGGGATAGCGGGATACATATCGATCCTACCCTGTCGGTACAGAGTGATGATAATTCCATGTGGACTTCGGATCGGCTTCGTATGGTTGAGCATAATCCTCAGAGGCAAAACATCACCGGGCAATCCACCGCCACGAAGTAGCTTGGTTGTAGCAGTGATAGTATTCGAGTCTCTGGGGGTATTCGATTCGCTTATAATTTGGAAGCTTTGGGTGCTATTGCTAATACAGCTCGAGGTGCTTTGTTCGCTCGGGACGGGGCTCAACGGAGGTTTCGGTTCAGGCGTTTGCGAGGACGATGGGTCAAGGGATGCCGGGCCTGCAGCACCGTTGGACGACGTTCGTTCGCCTGATGTAGATTTCTTCCTAGACTTGGACTTGGACCTTGCAGATATCGGCTCCAGGGAGATGACTCGGGCTTTCGGAGCGGGGAGAGGAGCGATATCGATCCGTTCAAGGAGGATCAGCCGTTTATCGCATGACATTGAAGGGGATATGGTAGTCGGTCGTGTCAAGGTAGAAGTTATCATGTAGGAAATCGTTCCTCGTTCGAACTGCAGAAACGGTTAGCAAAAAAAGACACTCCCAACCGAGGAATTGAGGGATTGAGGGTCGAGACAAACATTGATACTGCTGGGCAACGAATAAGGAGGAAAGCAGAGTTCGAAACGAAACTTGTATATGCCTTCCTTCAGCCTCCCGTCACCGCATAGCACCACCTCGTCTTCGAATAGCGAGGTGAAGCCATTGCCCAAGTATTCGCCGTCTCTGCGCCCACGTCCAGGTCCCAAATACCCCGACTCCTCCGTATGTTCGCCCGGCCCAACCGTATTCTTAAACACCTTTGCATATCCGTGTAGACAGACGACGAGATGCGTTATTCTCACCGGTTTCACCACAGTAAGCACAACGGCGCCCTTGACCACCTCGCCGGGATGGTACGACTTCCACGGGTCATCGGGCTGGACGTAGAACTCTGAGATGTTGCGATTGCGATTACCGAAGCGACTGGTGAGTTTGGACAGGATAGACCGGTGTCGAGCTGGCGGGGTGGTCGAGGAGTCGATAGCATTTGTATCGAGTGCCATGACACGCCTCGACGTCCGTTACTTTTCGACCCTTTTTTGCTCTCGCTGCTTCTTCGTTTCTTCAGCAGCGGTAGAGAAAGAGAGGAGAGAGAGGAAAGGGAGGTTTGGTTTCAGGTTGTTCCCTCCATAGGCCAGCCCGGTGCGCGCGAGGTCGGTTTTCGTTTTATCTTCGTGAGCTGGCGCTTTTGCTGTCTACCTCATTCCCCGGTCTGCTGGCGAAGTATAGGGAGCAC
>JANTQJ010000759.1:0-10905 GCA_032989685.1 Arthroderma sp. PD_2
CAGGCGCAAAAAGTCGTTACTTTCACGGCAGGTAGATAGCTCGAGTATCGGGAGGGAGGACTCTAGATCGTCGAAACGCCCAAATCTAGAAGCCCTGTCCGAAGAACCGCGAAACCAGTTCAGGAGTTTCACTGATGAGGATGCGCCGATCCTCCCGCCTGCGCCACCAGGTTATAGTTTGCGCCGTTCCAGAAGGACGACGTACAGAAAGGGCAGCCTGAAGGCAGGCGAGCGAGTACCTCATTCGAGAAGAGCCGCGAGACAGTCTGACATTAGCCAGTCGGAGGATACGGGTGATAACTCAAGCTTGAAGCGATCATCGACACCCACTGATGAACCACCTATACTAGGACTTACTAGGGTATCCACTGATCCGACGGGATACGATAATGCAAGCAACTACTCGAGACCTGCCCGAGCGAAGCCAGTATCGCTACCGTCGGCATCGCCTGTCACTGGGGATATATCAGACCCGTCGCCTGCTCGATCCAGTGCGCCATCTCATTCACAGCCCTGGATACCCCCAACAACCGACAAACCATCTATACCTCAACAACAATCACAGCCCGCCGAACCACCTCGGGCAGACTCACTTCGCTCAACGACGAGCAACAGCACCCAACAGACACAGCCATATATACCAGAGCGGAATTCATCACATCACCCACCACCTTCGCTGCCGCCACAGGCACCATTACCTCCTGAGCCTGCAACACGCGCGTCGAAGAGAGCAGGTCTAATCTTACCAACTAAAGAGGCTCCCCCAGTTACTGAACCCACGCCCAAAATAGTCGTTCAAACCCCCTCCAATGTTCCATACGTTGTTCAAGAGCGGCGGAAATCCGACGAAAAAGAGAAGGATAAAAAGAGTAAGATCAAGAAGGACTCGGATGGGGTGAAAAAGTCAGGTTGGCATTGGCGTCGTGGTGCATCTGAAGAGAAAGAGAAAGAAAAGGAGAAGAAGAAAGAAGATGAGGCAAAGCGCAAATCCTCCAAATCGTACACCAAGGTCGATAAATCGCATGACAACGCCCGCCTCGACCTTCTCCAAACTTCCATCGATGGACCGCCACCAGCCAAATCGAAGGAAAGGGAAAGCCTCATTCTCGACCGTCCAGATCTCGACGAAGAAACTCGCCCAGCCCGGAAAGAAAACCTACGCAAGTCCTCCTCACCTCCTCCCAAAAAGGAAAAGGAGCCGTCTCTGTTCTCCTCTATATTCGGTGGCGGCAAAAAGAAGTCTTCTCATGATTCCTATTCCCGAAAACACTCCCGCTCGCGCGCCCGCTCTCCCTCTCCCGACCCCAAATATCACAACCTCAAGGCAGATGTAGACTACAACTGGACCCGCTTCTCCATCATGGAGGAACGCGCCATCTACCGCATGGCACATCTCAAGCTCGCCAACCCTCGCAGAGCCCTATACTCCCAAGTCCTACTCAGCAATTTCATGTATTCGTATCTCGCCAAGGTGCAACAAATGCATCCACACATGGCGCTACCTACCTCGCCAGCTCAAAACCAGGCGAAGAAGAAGGAAATGCAGCAGAGCCAAAATCATAGCCAGCAGAAGGTAGATGATTATACTCAGTATCAACAGGTAAGCTTTGCCCATCAACCCTAGCTAGATGGACCATGACCTAATGCTACTTTAGAGCCATGACCAGGACTCATACTCAAGCACTGGCGACTCGCAGATGTACGATTATGACCTTGATGACGGATATGAGCAGTCGCAATATTCAAGGCAGGGGCAAGGATATGATTACTCAGAGGGGCGGGCGGAGGAGCATGATGGTATGTGGTAGTCCGATATATAGCTTGGTTATGCACCCGATTCTGCACCCGAACCCTAGGCCTTCGAGCCTCTCTGCCTCTACATCTTCCTCTATTCCTTTATACTGTTCTCACCCACTCCTGGGTCCAGTTACAGACCATACACGTTAGATATTTTGCTCTTATTCTCCCTTTTGTTTCTACTGGTTGGCATAGCGGGACTGTCTTTCTTGTTTCTACTTGGCTTTTCTTGTCTACCTGTTCCTTGACCGCATTAACGCATGTTATATGGTTCCCCCATGTACTCTGTCTCTCTCATTAAACCCCTTCCTTTACTCTCACCTCAAAAACTCACAGGTTATCCTCTTCATTTATTTGAGATTTCTACCACATATTTGGCCCCCGACCATCCTACTCTTTGTTTTCCGTGCCCGAGTTGCCTTCTCTCCCCGTCCAGAGCGGTTACATGTATATACTCCGTCGGAAAGCTTCCCTTTGCCCCTTTTTGCCCAGTTCGGATTTACCTCACGTGGCTATTTACCCTTTTAGACTAGCGCGAAATCAACGACTTGCTTAGTTAAGCAAATGGCATATACCCACGTGACCTCTCAGTCTTGGAAGCTTGCGACTTTTATATGAAGCACATTGAGATATTCGCCCAAGGAGGTGTATACGACCCAAGGCAATGAGCATGCAGAAGTCCAGCCGTCTGAAGATTGATTCTTCAACAATATAATATGGTTTCCACGTTCGAAACTACTGGAGGGGCTTTCTAAAGTGACATCAATATAAAAATTTGCGGAGGGACCATAGTATATTTGGGGCTCAGAGAGAGTATTCCTTGGATACCCCTTAGAACTCTTTTATAAATAGTGATGAATACCCCAGACACAATTCTTGAGAAACCTGATCTCATATATTCAGATAGAGGGCCAAATATCACCGCTGACCTCAAAGAAAATACTCTGGTGGTTGAAACACAGGCTTTAATACCTTCTGAATTACTGACCTACCGCATATCATTGCACGTTTATACCATACTGAAGAGTATGGGGATGCAGGAGGAGTTAAACGATGCGGGCTCTATTTGCGTCAAAAATCGGGACCGCAGCTTTGTGAAAGTTCCAAAATCCTGCTAGGTGTTTGGGTTAGAGAGTTGGCCGATGCTTGTGACGGAGGTTATATGGTGTGAGAACGCCCGTGAGCTCGCCAGTGACGCTGAGGGGTGACTCGAGACTACAGGGTCATCTACTGCAGTAACCAATACGGCGAAAATGCACCCATATCAGCTTTGGAATATGGCAGCTTTACCCTGAACACGCCAGAGCGACTGGATCCATACGAAAGACCGCACACCAGACCCAACAGGCGGAGGCTTCAAGAGCCCACGAAGTTATCACCGCCAGTTTGGTCTTGGTGGTCCACTTTTAAAAGATCTCTCGACGGAAGTCAACGACGCCAAAGGGTCGCTTAAAACCAAAGGGCCGGCCGCAAAGGTAGTATTCACCATAAAACTCGACCAACGCCGTAACCACGTTAACTTTGGGATTTAGAATTTACTCTCAAGTAAGGAAGAATCATAAGGTCATACGAAAAGCCGTCTAGCAAGCAGAGTTATCTATGCCAATTCGAGCCCATGGATATATGCCAGTTATTACATATAACAGGCAGTTCGTTACCTCAAGGGTCCTATTTTGTACCAAGGGCCTTTTATATCCCGCAATTAGCTAGTTGGCTTCCTTACCAGAACCAGATCAGTCTTGTGTCTAATATCTAGGTAGTAAGGACGATGACCTCCAGGAAAATATGGCATCTAAATATATAGCGGTGTTGTTGTTATGACGTCACACCTAATCACGGTCTATAGAATAAAGTTATCCCTCCTCTAACTAAATGAAACATCATTCATACACTAATTTATAGACACTTATACACTTTCAGTTCAATTTGGGAGCTATGAGGAACCTGAGAGCTATTGTCACCTTGGCCGTATACTTAGACCTGCGGGTACACATTACGTTCGCGCTCAATGGTGAGGGCGTACCCTATGACGAATCTACAAATTATCAAATATTTGGGTAGCAAGGGAGGATGGGGAAGGTAAACTGGAGTCAATGGACTCCGAGAGCGATATGGAAGGCCCTGGGTATTGATAGAAAGATTTTTCTTCAAATGTTGAAGGGTGGTTTACCCCCAACAATTGTTATAGCAATGTACGTTCTCTTGCCTGACTCGCCAATAAATAGATAACTAAGTCAACCATCGCCGAACAGGTATCAGTCGGACCTGGTCACAGGTGTTTCCCAGAACTATGGCTTTCTGTCCGCGATAATAGCTGTGGTAGCTCAATGCCTCCTGCCCCGCGCAAGGTTCACTAAGATTGTGATATACTCGCTTACTGCTCTGTGTGCTTCAGCCTCTCTGTGCTGCCTGGGCGTATACTGTGCGGTTAAAGCGAGGGATCATACAGCAGCCCCTGGAGAACCACCTGGTACATATAATAGCAGTGCTTGCGCAGTGGCGGCGATTTGGCTCCTTTTTTCCATCTGGTAAGGTGGTATCAGCTGGAATATACTGATCCTGGTTGTTTGTATGAATTGCTAATGAGCTTAATCTAGGCTTGTTAACTCCATTCGTGCATATAGACCGATAGAGCTTCAAGCACCGGCCTCGACCTTCTCCATGTTTATAGCGATTACTATGACCAGAGCGGGTATAATAAGCTCGGTCTCCTCCGGCCTAGCAGGAATTAGACGCTTGCTCCTTTCATTTTTAATTGGATTTTCCATTTCAACGGGGGTTTCTCTATTCATCCTACCTACTACAAGCCGAAGCACTTTCTTCCATACGATCCAAGGCTACCCCGCAATTGTGAAGGAAATACTTGATGCCCAGATTGCGTTCGTGAAATGCAGCGAGGATGAAGGGCCATGGCAAGTGACACGCCGAGCCACTGTCGCTCGGATGAGGTCCAATCCGTTTTCCCAATTACAGGAACATGAGGAGGCGAAGAAAGGAAAAAAAGAAGATTCATTATCCGAGAGCGAGTCAAAGGCCAAACAGTTAAAAGACGCAATCCAAAAGCTCTCATCGATTCACTCCGCGGCTCGTGCCGAACTATACTTTGCAAAACAAGAGATAGCCTGGGGGAGGCTTACGGCAGAGGATTTTGAGAGCCTTTTCGCTTTGCTACGGTCTATCTTACTGCCCCTTTCTGGTATAGCTATGCTTCCAGATGTGTTTCGGAAGTTAACCAAGACGGTTGAGGCGGCAGATGCAGCAGAAGTGCCAATGCATGGTTGTGGCTATCAGCCGGTGGTCGGAGGACGACTACCTCTCATGACCAATACGTCACAGTATGAAATGCCAGAGATCACAGAGCATTTTGTGCAACCCCTTTGCGATAGGCTAGAAACCGCTGCAGACCTTGTAAAGGCCGGATTTCAGCACGCTTTCGTGGCTTTGCGGCTAACAAATCTACCCAAACGTCGCGAAGCATCCTCTTACCCTCAGGATGAGGAGGCTCCTGAAGATAAGACCACACCTGGCAGTCCACATTTTGCTGCTGAATTTGAACGGAAACTTGATGATTACTTTGCTCTTCGAAAACACCTACCCGAAAAATGGGCTTCGCTAACCGCTTTCGCCCCTTTCCACGCACGAGGCAGTATCGCGCAGGAGCCCCGTACGATACAAAAGGAATTTTTCGTTCTCCTCTTCATTAGCCATCTTCAGGATGTCCTCCTCCAAGCGGTCCTAGAGTTGGTATATTTTGCAGACAGCAAAGTGGCTAATGGGACGATGAATTCCAAAAGACTTTTATTCCCTAAACGGGAACACATAAAGCAGTGGTTCTTTTCCAGTGATCCAGAGGAGAAAGACAATAATAATGAGGATGACCACGCCAGAAAAGAAAAGCAAACAACCGGTAACCGTCCCTTCAAGGGCCGCGATCCGTTGAAATCTCGCTATCCTGACCCGGAGCATATGCCACCCGCAAACACCTGGCAGAGAATTGGCAGTGGAATCCGCGCAATATCCCATTTCCTTAGCTCTGAGCAAAGCTCGTTTGGAGTTCGAGTTGCAATTGCTGCATTTTGCGCTGTAATTCTCGCCTATCTGCGGCAAACCCAGACATTCTTTTTCCAGACCCGAGTTATCTGGGTTGTCATCGTCATCCTTATTGGGATGAACCCTACCAGTGGAAATTCTCTTTTTGGGTTGATGGGCCGATTTGTTGCCACCGTACTGGCGACGATCCTTGCACTTGTTGTCTGGTATATAGTTGACGGACGAACCGCGGGTGTCATTGTGATGACCTATATTGCCAACTGCCTTCAGGTTTGTGAGCCACTTTTCCGGTATAAATTATAGTATAACTTTATACTCACCCACTGATTAAAGTATTACCCTTATCTTAAGAATCCCCGTTTTATTCCCGCCAGTATCATTGGGGTGATTACATTTAACCTCATCATCGCCTTCGAACTTTTGGTATGTCTTCATTTCCCGATCTCTGTGCCACTAATGTATGTGACCGTCTAACAAGCGGGT
The DNA here is from genome assembly GCA_032989685.1 of Arthroderma sp. PD_2. NCBI lineage: Eukaryota > Fungi > Ascomycota > Eurotiomycetes > Onygenales > Arthrodermataceae > Arthroderma > Arthroderma sp. PD_2. The sequence continues at coordinate 6,331 of JANTQJ010000759.1, forward strand.
ACAAAGTCTCGAAAACTTGGAGTAGAGAAGGTGGAATCATCTGGGTTACCATATTATCCAGTCTATCTTTTTGGGCCATATCGGTGTGTCGCTGTTATTACCGCTTGTGCCATCTCCTACTTCTGGGTCGTATTCCCCAGCCCGACGTCCGCAGGATCTAGAGTTAGAAAAACTTTGGGTCGGAGCCTCTTCGTCCTTGCAAACTTTTACAGCTGCATGCACACCTCCATCGAAGTATGGATCAACCAAGAGCAAGGAGACACCGATGACAGCCAGTCACCTGGCCGGCTTCTCGATCGTGCTAGAATCAAGTTACTAGCTGAAGAAATGGCTCTTCTGAAGACTTTGAGAGTATTCAGCGATTTTACTCGGTACGAGCCTCCAGTTGGAGGTCGGTTTCCGAAAGAGACTTATGACAATATCATTTCAGCAATTCAAACCATCCTAACAAGCATGGACCTGATGGCACTTGCAACCAGAAACCTGGAACGAATGGCAGGGCATGGTTCGATAGCAGGATCTTCGGCTGATGACCAGCTACCTGACGCGAGAAGGTGCCGCAGTGGAAGTGCAGCCTCTGTCCATCATGTGGCAGAGGGAGAAAAATGGATTCGGAATCTGGCCCAGGCAGCTAATTCGCCCGAATTCCGTTCAGGTGTGATCACTTCTGTGCTATACCATCTATCAGCAGCCGTGACAAACAGCCTCTGTCTGCCACCATATCTGGCCCCTCCTCACCCTTTCCCACTGGCACGTAGATTGCGCCGGATGAACGAAGATTTGCTGAAATTTAAGAATGTGGAAAATCCTTCCTTTGCTGCTATAATCGCGATTGAGGTTTTGAGCTCTATGGTGAGTTCGAATTTGAAAACGTTAATGAGGTACGTACATGCTGGTCAACCGCTCATACAATTTGAAGCTATATATTCGACTTTCGGCTGGCAAACAACCTGGTACTCGTTGCTAATAGAAACCTCGCCAGTGATGTCAAGCAGCTTGTTGGAGAGCTCAACTTCGATGTGTATGTTCGGGATCATCGACGCCAACTGCAAGAGGGACGTCGTAACACAGATGAGACAGACGAGAGCGTGAAGGGAGAAGAAACCTGAAGCAGTCTTAGTATTTCTCCCATCTGACAATGTTTATTGCTTTTACTCCTTTTTTATATACTTGTCTATTACGTAATATCACATAGCTGACTAATAGTTCCCTACTTTCACGTGGCTATCACGTGCCTTCTCCGCTCTCCAGCTTCGAAACTCCGCCAGCTTCAAAAGAACGAAGTTCGACCTTCATCATTCTTTGCATCTTGGATAGAAGAGGGCCTTAGGCGTTGTATTCAGTTGTTATAGCTGTATCGCCGTGTGCATGACTTACCCCATGGACTACAGGTAATTGTGTTTTCATATTCTATCCTTATCCCTCTCGCCGCAGCTCTTCCTTCCAGACCCTCCCCCACGGCTGCATACTCCGCACCAACAGGGCCGACTTGCTATCAATAGGTTCACGTTAAGGAGTGAGGGTTCCTACCATAATTCTTAGGAGGAACCCAGCGAGACCTTATATTTTTCCTTCATTATTATGTTGTAAGTAACCTCCGCTCCCCACTCTGCCATCGCATTTCTGTGTGGCATTACTCCTGTCAGGTATTGCTTGATGCCTTACTGAACTTGTTTATTGTTGTAAGATACAGCGATGAAGTAGCGACAGTATCTAGTTACCAAACATTCGAGCTGACCGACCGCCCATAGCTTCCTCCCCCCTCCTGCGCCCCGCTATGTAAATCCTGTTGCGTACGCCGCTGGTACCTCGAATGGCCTCCCCGTTCCTATAACTGAGGTTATCAATGTTATAAAGCATCCGGAAGGAGGCTGTCCTTTACAGGTCGGCGAAGGTATGCTTTTCCGTGGACTCCGGGGTTTGTTCTATCTACCGGTGAACCGGGCTAATATCAACTGATGCTAGGGACATATGAGCTCAGAGACGACGTTCACCTCGCTACACCGCCTCCACACCCGTCGGAGCCGCCGCTGATAAACCCAAACCCTCTCGCAACCGGACCTACCCCTCCAACCATAGGCGTAAAGCTTTCTCTTGCGACCTTTAAGCCGCGCCGGAACGGAGCTCAGCTATATAAAACAAACACTCGTTCGAGCGTGACGTCGGACCTACGAAGTGTTAATGAGAGTGATAGTGGTGGTCGCCCATCTACTGAACCGCATGCAAACGGAACACAGGCCCCGCCGTTTGGTGAAGGCAGCCTTGCAGTAGCCAGCAATGGTGGAAAGGATACGTCGGGGTCGAAGCGCCGAAAACCGAAAAACAACATTTTAAAGAGCGGTTCATCCTTCGTCTCGCGGGTTATAATTCAAGATGTCATGCTGAAGAAGCTCGCTGAACGGAGCCACGACAGTCCCTTAGTGTTCGCCAACCTTAATCGGTCTTTCCAATGGCTAGACTATTCTTCTCCAACGAAGCAGGACTTTCTGGCAAAGATTCTTTTTACGAGGGCGCATATTCTCAGCCACGATGTGAACCAGGTAACTAAAAGCATAAACCATATCGATCTCGCCATGGGCTCTTCAGCGGGCGACATCCTATGGTACGAGCCTGTCTCGCAGAAATACTCTAGGATAAATAAAAACGGAACGATACGGAATTCCCCCGTAAATCATATTAAATGGATTCCAGGATCGGAAAATTTATTCCTAGCTGCGCATTCCGATGGATGTTTGGTAGTATATGATAAGGAGAAAGACGATTCACCGTTTACACCGGAAGATTCGGAGAATAGTCTACCATCAGTCGACGAACAGGGCGAGGGGAACAGTTATTCTTCCCTATTCAAGATTTTAAAATCAGTCAATTCTAGAAACCAACGAACCAACCCCGTCTCAGTTTGGAAACTGTCCAACCAGAAAATCAATAATTTTGCGTTTTCACCTGATCGTCGACATTTGGCCGTTGTTTTGGAAGACGGGACTTTAAGGATACTTGATTATCTCAAGGAAAAGTACGCTCACTCTTCCTATTCTCTGCAGTCAAATATTAACTAGCCAATTTAGATTGCTCGACTTATATACAAGCTACTACGGCGGCTTGATATGTGTGTGCTGGTCACCGGACGGAAAATATATCTTAACAGGCGGTCAGGACGATCTGGTATCGATCTGGTCATTCCCGGAACGTAAAATTATTGCTCGATGTCAAGGCCATAACTCGTGGGTGTCATGTGTCGAATTTGATCCATGGAGATGTGACGATCGGACGTACAGATTCGGCAGCGTGGGGGATGATTGCCGACTTCTCCTATGGGATTTCAGTATAGCTATGCTACATCGGCCTAAAGCGGTAAGAATACACCATAGCATGCCCACCGCAAGGCCTTTTTGGACAAACTAATGATCAAATGATAGATACAGGTCACTGCGCGTCGTCGGAACAGTCTACACTCTCCTGACAGCCTTGCCACTCGACATATACGCTCTGATTCTCTCCGACCAGAGAAATCTGCCGACGAGAAAGATCAGACGTCTATCATTCACCCGGTCGAGCAGCGGGCGAGAACAGCACAACTTCCGCCCATCATGTCGAAAGAGATTGGGTCCGATCCTATCTGTTGGCTTGGCTTTTTGGAAGATTCGATTATGACCTCGTCACTTGAGGGTATGTTCATTATCTAGGTAAATGAGAGGGGGATGATAGGTTTATACTGACGCTTCTGGGATATAGGACATATTCGGACTTGGGATCGGCCTAGTGAACCTCCTAGTGAACCGAATGCTTCAGCAGCTGGTTCATCACTAGCTGTTGGCTCCTTACCTCGCTCCATGGATGGGCCACACGACTCCTAGAGGGACTAACCACTTGATTGGCATATACTTCAATTTTGTGCATCTACATGCCATTTCCCCATTATCTATACCCCCAAGCCTCTCACCAGCTACTAGTTGCCGCATATGTATTACCTATTTCTTGTTATGATAAACGATTACCTTGGGCGATCTGACTGTTCACGTTTTCCCCTGTCTTACATTTACCACCTTTGGCAATGAGCGTCGATATCTACCATCACGATGATATAAAGCTGAAGAAGCATCAAGAAATATACTGTCCAATTATTAAACAAACAAAACATAAAAAAGGTATATTATTAGGTACTGTGGTGTTGGTACAAGTACGCGTATGAAAAGAAGAGAAGGAAAGAAAAGAAAAACAATTGAGAAGAACGGAGCTGATTATGTGGCTAAGCGTCGATCCTCTCCCTCCGGGCATGGCATTAGGTCTCGTTACTTTATTTATTTAGTAATTTTAGGTGGTCCTGTAGACACCAGTTAGTCCTTTGCCAATTTCTCGTGATAGCAGTCAAGATAAAGACGGGATAACTCACCAATCCTTCAAATAAGCCTTCTCCTGTGGTGGCACAGGTCGGTACGACGTACCATATCCTGTCCTTGAGTTGGGAGAGCTGCAGTTTCTCGGTGACTTCTTGTGGGCTCATGGCTAGAATACCGAATGTTAAGGTTAGCATTTTACTTCATATCATCACGTAACGAGAAACCCTGAGCAGGTCCA
>JANTQJ010000076.1:0-31904 GCA_032989685.1 Arthroderma sp. PD_2
ATTGGAAGATGCGGGAGTGGCAGCCCACGAAAATGATGATTTGAAAGTTCGTAGGGCATCCTCTTTTCCGGAAGTCAGCTCCTCGGCAGCTCCTATGTCCCAGTTAGCAGCTAACAAACGAAAAGCCGGGGTATATGGCATTTCTTTACCCTTCAAATAGCCACCTTGAACTATACACACTTCTGTCCACGGTGACAATGATTGCTCGCTGCCAGTTAAACTTTGTACTGTAGTTTCGAAATCCTCGGGCAGGCTCGCCGTTACTTCATCTGGCTCGGATAATTCCCAGAACAGCCATGCTAGGCAAACTTGTGTTTGAAAAGCATCTTGGGGTGTATTCTGCTCTTCTTCTAGCACAGACTGAAGTTTCGGTATGCATTCTCGGAGGTTGTTGGCACTCTGCTCGTTCGCGGCGCTGCCTATCGAAGTTCGTTTCTTGCAGTACTCTACGATCTGAGATTCTGCCTCGACTGTTTGAATTAAACCTGCAAAAGAATACAATATACATTAGCAAGTAGAAGACGAGAGCCGCTTATTCCCTAGGAACTCACGTTTCCGGTCAGGAGCATGCTTAATGATCTTTCGAACGAGGCCTGGTATTTCGTGCCAATTCTGGTTGCATCTCGCCGTGTCCAGCAAATTTAGGTAGCGCTGAGCCTTCTCCGTAACCTGAATTTGCTATAGAGATACGCAGTCAGCGTTTAGCGAGTGAATAGGGGACAACGGGCCATCTCTATACTTACGGTCATAGTTTCTCGGGATAAAAGGAGAGCACTCGGGCCAGCAGCATGGCCTTGTTAGAAATTAACGACTGTAAATTCCCCGAGACAACAGACCATCACATCAAGGCGCAGTGGCCCTAGAGATGGTTTTTCGCTGAAGGAAGTGCCGTGTGTTTGTAGTTGAGACGTCACTCTCTCCGTTGTATTTGTTCTTGGTCCACCACCTCTCTAGCGCCAAAAAAATGACGAAGTTCAACGGCCCAAAAAAAAAAAAAAAATTAGATCAACCAAGCTCGAGCTTTGCGCATTCTCACACATCTACACATAACTATACAAACACCTTCGCCTTAGCACTTGACGTTTGAATTGCGTGTGGAGGATATTTTTCTTCCTCTTTATGGGGTTATCATCTATATAAACTATCTACCAGTTCCATTTGGCGGCGAAATGGCGGCAGCTATGGCCTTACGTGCCGCGGTGTACAGTCTATGCTCGACCCCCGCGAAGGAACTCCCCTTGACGGCGGAATATATTGCTACTATCATCAGCGACTGTAGCGCGATCCTATCTGCGCCGGCGAACCAGAGTCAACCCGCCGGAGAGCCGGACAGAGCGCTGCTCATTCAGAAACTGAAAGCCCGCATCACAAGCTTGCTACAGGATAAAACAGTTGAAGGACGCTGGACGGGCGTGGTTCTTGTGAAATCAACGGTGGAGGCCGGTCAATGGGAAATCCTGCGTGGATGCGAGACTTGGGTTCGCTCTATTCTGGCAATATTAGGAGTACGTTGAAATTATCCTCGAAGTTGTGGGAAAATCAATACTAACCAGCTCAATTGGTTAGAAACCAGATCCATTGTCGTTGAAGAAGTTTAGCGTATTGACCCTGACGCGGATATTTCAACTGACACACCGGTATCAAACGTTGACACGGGAAATAACAACTCCTACCCTCCCTCAATTCATAACCGCCTGTTTAAATATCATATCCACTAAGTCGTCTACGGATACACGGAGGAGCTTGAAGTATGGCAACTCTTTAATTGAGACCGTACTATGCTCGTTTTTGACCCTTCTCCCAAATCACCCAACAATTTTCCGTCCATTCTCAGCGCAGATTCATGGCCTTCTTCTCCCGCTAATCGCTTCCTCGAACTCTCCAAATGTGGCCCCCGAGTCTACCAAATGGGCCGGTCAGCAACTCTTTATATCACTACATCAGTGCGCCCCCAAGAATACAGCAAATGAGGAATGGATTAAGGCGATTCGGACTACAGTTTTAGCAGCCCATCGAACTGGTGATCACTTGTTCAGGGCCATCGTGGAACATTGGGAGTCGGTAGATCCTACATTACGGCAGGGTACTGGCCACAAGTCTTCAGATGCACTCGTTGGTGACGATGGGCCCGATCCACTTGGCCTCCCTAGGTGGGCTGGCATACAGCAAGGAAGTGGGCAGTTGATAAGCCTATTAGGCCTTTTGTCCAGTTTCCTCAAATCACGGTCTCATTCAACTGTTTCAATACCAGTTGGTTCGATTCTTGATTTAACATCCAGGTTGGCATCCATCATTGTACCATCTTCGGCGTCTGGGGATGACCCGAACACCACCAACCCCGAGATAGGTCGAGATGAGAGAGAAGCACTGTGGAGTGTAATACCTTCAATACATGCCGCCTCTTTAAGCCTGCAACGTGCTATTCTTGAGCTATTGGGCTCGGAGGGTTTTTCAACGGCTCGAAGTTGTTTGGACCAGACATTGTGGGTGTTTGCATCCTCAAATTCTAACCGATTAGCCCGAGAAGCCGCATATAGATGTATCTCTAAATCTCTCGCCATCATAGGCCCAACGTTGACCAAACCTGGTGTTTCGTCGTTGGCTCCAGCTATTCAAACGTCATGTAGTGACCTGATGCCACCAAACGACTCCGGCATTAACGAGAATCAAATCACAGGTGGCAAAGGGAAATCAGGCTCTACCGGAACTACCAATGCAGATGCGTTCTTAGACAACAAGTCGAAATCAAACCCGGAGGTCCAGTGTACCGCTGAGCTTGGAACTCTTACCGAGGCAGCGACGAACTTTTTGCTTGATGTTCTTACTTATGTCCCCACTGACCTCATTCCCTTATCGCTTCGTGCAAAGATTGACCGCACGTCAATACTTACTGCCAATAAGGATCTCATGATGACTAGTATTCTTAACCCCATATCCTCAATGGAGTCTCAGCGTGGCCATTCAAGTGTCCTTCCTTTCCTCGCGAGGAGTCAGCCTAAAAATACTGAGGTTGAAGGCTTACTCCGACCCCGGATGCCAGTAATACTCACAGGAGCAGGCAAAAGAAGGAGATTAGAGCTTGAAACTGACGACGAGGACGGCGAAGACGAAGAAACATACCGTGGCGATATGCTAAAGTTTGATGTACGTGAGTCTCTGGCCGAAAAGCTGGGGGGTCGTCAGACCCTAGTTCCAGCAGAAACATCCGCACCACCAAAAGATACCGAAAGAGGAAATAAACGGAGGCACCTTGAAGACCTTGATAACACCTCTCAAACTACCATCTCTCAGCCAGACAAACGAATGCGAGTGGATACTCTCTTACCTGATCACCAGACTGCAAAAGACCCCTCAATACCCCCAGCCAACTCAACAGTCAACTCAAGCAAGCAGACGAATACTACACTTGAGGATATATCCAAAGCGAACCTTTTCCCAGAGCCACAAGAAACGGAATATCCAACTCCAAAAATTACTTCAGAGATCAATATACCATCACGGACAGCCCAAAGTCATCAAGAATCTCATGAACCTGGTTCTGATAGTGATGATGGCATTCCTCAATTAAATGTGGAATCCGATACTGATGAGGATGATGAAGAATGATGTTCTATTGGCCACATCCTCACTCAAAGTGGCATTTTAGCGCAAATTTTAGATAGATTATGAAGCATCAATGGCCCGGCAGCTATTGCCCAAAGCAAAAAATATAATATACGATGACCTATATTCCCATTACTTCTATTCATAGTATTTTCTAATATTCACCCCGACTAGCGCTCTCAGCCCAAACATATTGAATCTAACGACAGGTTCTAATATAAATCTCAGTCCCAACAGATATGTCGAGGCAGGTTATAGAAAAGGATGCCTATATAATTATACCGTGTTCCCACCATCTTTCCCCCTTCCACCACCTTACCGGCATCGCTTCCCAACGCATCGCACTTCCGCCCTCAATGCCAAACCCCAAAGCACGAAGGGGACTATAAGGAACCGGTTCATCCATCCAAACCCCGCCAAGTACAAAGTCATCGCAGAGTAAGTGGCCGAAGCAAACCATCCAAGTGAAAGTGAACGAGAATTTCGATAATCTTTTAACCCAAAGCGGAATTTCGAAAGGTATCACCCGTTTAGAGAGTTTCTCTATAAGAACTTGTATAAAGATACCGATAATCTGACATACGAAAAATAAAAATTGTCTGGATGGGTTCGTTGGAACAATCTGTGTATAACTCCCTGCGCTATGCACGACTCCACTCAGCGTAAAAGAGAATATAACCTGAAGACCCCAGAAGATCGAAGATGGCCGCTGTTTCTCTCCGGTTGACGCAACCATAATGACAGACTTTAACCAGTTACCAGGAGCCAAAAACCCGGCACGGAGATACTTGTGCCAGCATGTTCCCCATAGTCCTATCAGGCCGCCATCGAGGACAGAGGTTAAGATATTCCCGAAATAGGGTGGGTAGAGAAACGAAACCTCGATTGGCGTTCTAGTCTTGAATCGAAGCGGCGTCAAGGAGAGAGCAAGATAGACTGTCGTAATGAACGATACTGGAAATACTATAGCGAAGTGAACGGCCATGGTATTCAGAAGGAGGCGATGCACGAGGGAAAACGTCGGTGCCATAACTCCACAGATGTCAAAGAAGGGAGAGGGCGGGCTATCAACATAGCCTAGGAAGTACTGGTCTCCTATCACGATGACTTTGAGGAGGTCGAGGCAGAGGTAGTATATCAACATACTACAGAAGACGACCGTCAGGCGAGCCTTTGTATCGTCCTCTGCCCAGATCATGTCGTCGCTAAGCTCCGTGGTATCGTCATGATTGAGCTGGAGTTGAACTTGTTTAGGCAGAGGTGGGAAGTCCTTTGGTCTCCAGTTCCAGTGAGGCCCCCTGTGGCTGATGAAAACATCGAAGACCCAAGTAAGACGATGGCCCAGCGTCTCTGGATAACCCTGCCACCTGAACCGCCGTACTAGCTTGGTGCTGGAACAAATGGCCTCACCCATCGTCGAGTTCTGAGCAGGAGTGCGTTTGTCCTGGGAGAGCCTCGACCTGACAGAACCAAGGTCATGATCCAGGCTTGCCTTCTTTCCGTTGGCCAGATTCTGCTTCGCGATCTCAAGGGGTTCAAACGACCTTTCAATCCTCTTGTACTTCCCTTGTACGTCGCTGAACAATAACAAATTAGCACCCCATATGCTAATCCATGAGAAGATCAGTCCAACGCAGTAACCACCCAAAAGTATAAGCGTCCGACTGTAAAGGACGACATATATGTTCAAGTACAATGAGTAGAAGTAAAGCAGATGCTTCAAATATCTGATAGGTCCATTTCGAGGCCACTTGATAATCAACGCGAATATGATGATGGGAATAGAGGCGAAGTCCCTGGGAAAGACCAAGGGCTGGAACTTCCCAGCCTCGATACCAGCATTGAGAAGCTCCTTTCGATGGTCGAGGAATAGCCTAGCACTGTCGATATAGGTGTCCATGTCCTAGAAAGTGTGTCGCGTAAGATACGAGACGTTCCAGGTGTTTCACCATGCGATTGTATGTCTGATCGTGGAAATCGAGTTTGGGCAGCAGTAAAAAAGGGGCTGACGGAATTTCTTTTTATATAACTCTTTAACTAGAATTTCGGCCATTGGCTAGCCAAATTTTGGTCAACCCACCACTAAACAAAAACCAACGTTGACTATGCCCCGCTTAACTACACACTTTGAAGTAAATATAACTTCCGTAGATCTGATGACATGGGAGCAGGGCAAGAATAATCAAGTGTAGCGGATTGGCTAGTAATATCAATAGCTTCACATCCCATGGTTCTATCTAGATAGGCTTTTTAGGCCCAGGAGATAACATGCCATAACATGGAGCTTAGAACAACTTCTAGTTCCTTCAAACCCATGGCTTCTGTAAACCCTCCTTGATGCCCTGGGGCACCTTGGATATCAATAAACGTTCGCCGCTGCTTGCTCCAAAATGACGTACATTCGAATATATGTCGAATGAGCGCTGCGGTACTACACTTCAAGGTACCAATGGCAATCCACCTTAAGGATCAACAACGAAAGATAGGCAGGCGATAGCCTCGCGACCTTAGACCGGGTGGTCTTTAACAGATCGAGGTATCAGGTAACCGCTTTCGGGTGGAGTTTCGGTGGTATAAATGTAAGGCTCATATTCTTCACTATAGCAGATTTAGTAGGTAAAGCAAAAGACTGGGAAATAATCGACAGGGCTCGAGGGTTGGTTCCTACTATCTTGTGGAAAACTCCTGAATCCATTTTACCCTTTCTCTCTTCGTCTTTGCCGAAATAAGAGCTTTGCGGATATGGGTTGCATTACGCGGAAAATTAAATTTGAATGGAGGATCTTGATAAGAATATCACGCCATTAGGCTCAAAGTTGCATATCAATATCACTCTCAAAGGGACGGATATCAGTTACCAGGCTCCGGCTGACCCAGTACCAAGGTAGTGTATACTTAGCTGAAAAACATACCATAAAGTTAAGACTCTTTCTCTAGCTAATAGAGGAGGGGTATTTTTTCTTCCTACGGTAGTGCTTCCCGTCGGATCGCTCTCTTGTCGTGTCCTGACAGTGGAAAATAAGTCTTGCTGAAGCAAATAGAAAAGCCCTCCAGCATAAAACATAAGACTGCATAGGGTAGCATTTCTGGAAAGGAGGCTGTCCAACTTTAAGCGGTCAATAAGTGGGCATCTAATCAATAGTTAGCGGTCTGTTTGGTTTCCGAATGAGAATAGTGGTCGCAAATGCCCGGGATTCTATCATTTAACGCATATAGGGACTTCCGCCACATCACTCAACGGTCCTTTCAGTTGATATTATCGAAAAGCGATCCTCCATACCGAGTCAGGATAATCTACGAGTGTCATTACATGCGTCTTCCAGGATGCTGTCAAGTTATCTTGAGACAAGAGTAGCACGAGAGATACGTTGTCCAAGCTGGGCAACAGTTGATCCGACTGGCTTTTCGTCCACATCGTATGGTGGGCTGGACAAGGAGTTATGCACGTAAGTATGGAGCATAAGGAGCATACTGAATACCGGCTTCATGCATGTATAACTAACGCTCGACTGGTGGGAGGGGGAAGCTTTGATGCTCACAAAAGCGACTACTTGATAGAGTATTCCGTACAATATATACTTATATACTCTTCTTCCCTGCTCTGTATTCACCCGGCCTTGCCTTCTAAACTAATAGTGCATGTTTCTCAAGCCTTTTGCATTCTACCAGTAGGAGTCCCTTCTTTCTCATTAGACCTTGTCTCACCTAAACTTCCGCTCTTAGGCGTGCTCCTGCTGCTTCCTGGGCCTGCTCCCTGGACATGGTGTAGAGGCTCACGAATTTGCCGCCGTCTTCAGGTTTACAGTACAGAACTAGATGTACATAGGAGCGTTCTCTTAGCGGGCCAGATAGTTATGCAGTCCATGGAACCGGGCATCCGAAGAACTAAGAGATGTGAAACCCGGCGTCTATCGGCCCGGTTATGCATAGCTAAGCAAGGTATCCCAAAACTGCATGAATGTTGGGCGACTAGCCTATGTTCAAGTGGACCTTATGTTCCACTTGAACCATCCATCCAGACCGCTCTACTTGGCTACAACCATTGCTCGGCTGTGGATGACTCCATAGCTACAACGAAGCTCACGATACAGAATTGAAAAGTCCGTTTGGGTACTCTATGGAGTATCTCGTAGCTACTATAGAACAATACCCATTGAAATCAATGCGCTTCGCACGTACAGAATGGAAAAGACCATTCAGATACCTCCAAAGAGTAGATATTGTTGGATAATTAGGATTGCTGCCAGATTTGAGTCTTGGTAGGGAAAAGAGAGGTATATAAAGCGCCACGAAACCGCCGATAAGTCAAGAATATTATCTCGATCATCTTCATCATCATCATAACGCACTCTTCTACCATCCCGTGCATACTCCCAAATCATTCAAAATAAAATTCAGCGCTTCCACTGTCCTTGCTGCCATTGCGGCCGTAGCATCAGCTGCACCAGACGCACCGCAAAACGCAACTACACCAGGCACAATTGCACCAGCACCCCAGACTACACCAAACATGATACTTGGCTTCTTTTGTGCGATGTGTGTATTTTTCAGCTCTCTTTGCTAACACGTTAAATAGCCTTCAAAATCGCATCAACCTTTGTTCTGCAGAAGAATGAGAGGTGAATAGCTGCAAAGGGAAGTAGGAAAGAACGAGCAATTCATGTTTTAGTTAGGGCTCTAAGATATGTCATAATACTATACCGTCTTTCCTCGAGAATCCTGACTGCTTTCGAGACATCTGAAACTGTAACTCTAGAGTACGTCTGCTTTAGACTTGGGGGAACCTTGTATATGGTCAACAGAGGAGGCTCTTGAACCTATTTCCCGATTTGATGATGACGTTCGTTCTTTCCCGTCAAGGCGGCAAACTCCGAAAGCTTAAAACTTTAAAGCTAAAACCGCAGATCCTTTTCCTAAATAGATGTTAAGTTTTAGCCGCGCGTCAGTTTAAAATATACATCACGTGTCTTATTAATCGCGCGGAAGTCTAAACCTTGAGTAACACGTGAATAAACGCGCCGAAGAGACAACTTACATAAGCAATAACGACTTCATTTATTGCTATAAAAGCTGATATCTTGCGAATGTGGAAGACGGCGGTGCAAGAACACGAGAAATACCTATATGGTGCACTATATCGTGGCGTCGGTGCCTCTAATTGAGAAATTGGAACGCGATATAGATACGAATAGAGTTATTTTGCATTGAGCTGGTAAAAAAATTGTGCCAAGCGAACGTTTAAGAATATTTCGCATATTTTTGCACATCATAATAAGCGCTAAGAACACGCGTTTTGTTTTGACGTTGAAACATCTCCTCTCTTTCGAATGGAAGATTCATCATCCAGGAGTACGGAGAAGACGTCTAGTGTCAATGCAATATGTCGGCCAAACGGCGAATCTCCCTGGTTGACCTCACTGGAGATGGCCAACCGCCCCCTGATGCGAGTCGCAAGACTACAAGACCCCCTAATGATGAGCAGCAACTTAGAGCCAGCCAGAGCTTCGTGGATCTCACCCAAGGCGAACCAAGCACCCAGATGGAACGAGATGAGGAACGAAATGCGATGCAGTCCATCCAGGACTCCCAAGAGCTCAATGATATGGTGTATTTAACATCTGAGCTTTATGGTAATGATTCTAATTAGCCACGCAACCGTGTTAGCTAAGCTAATGCAAACCGTTCAGGCCATCTTGAAGCAAAAGTCGTGGGAGTGAGGTTTTACAATGGTCATGCCACTGTTGGCGAATGTGTCGTTATAAAACGAGACCGCACCAACAAGTATGACAGTAACGCTGTCAGAGTTGACAATGTAATGGGTCATCAAATTGGCCACCTGCCTCGGGCTCTAGTGAGCAGACTGGCCCCTTATATGGTAAGTGGCCGTATTGTAGCCGGTAGCTTGCATGCCGACGCTAAATTGTTTCTTAGGATTCGAACGAATTGCTGGTAGAAGGCACGTTGTCTGGTGAAATTGGATCATACGATTGCCCTATTACACTGCGATTGTTTGGAACCAGTGAACCCGAAGCACGAGCTCATCTGATAGAGAAAATGCAGCGCGATAGGCTGCCAAATGGCGTTGCGAAAGCGGCAGTTAGAAAGCAGAAGCAAGACCTGGCGAAAAAGGCGAAGGAAGATGCAGCAAGGGTTCGTGCAAATGCAAAGGCACTTGCTCAACAGGAGAAAGGAAACCCTATGTTCGCAAATCTATCCCAGGGTGGAGAGCAAACACAGCAGACAGAGAGTCTGGATGAGCTCCTTTCCCAGAGCATTGCATTTAATCCCCGGGAGACAGAAAAGATTGTCGAAAGGTTCGGCATGGATGAGACAGAACTGTCGCAGATGCCGATGGCTGATTGTCCTGTTGAGCTTTCTACGCATTTACTTCCATATCAGCGCCAGGGACTAGCATGGATGCTCGACCGAGAATCCCCCAGTCTCCCCAAGGAGGGTTCGGACGAAGTCGTGCAGTTGTGGAAGCGAGTTGGCAAGAGATACATGAACATTGCGACAAACTACTCCTCTTCAACCGCGCCACCACTCGCTAGCGGGGGTATTCTGGCAGATGACATGGGACTTGGTAAAACCATACAGATTATCGCACTTATCCTAGCTAATTCCGCCCCGAAAACTCCAAATTCTTCCAGGGCGACTCTGATTATTTCTCCTCTCGGTGTGATGAGTAATTGGAGAGACCAAATTGTCGCCCACGTCCTCGAGAAGCATGCCCTGCGGGTTCTTACTTATCACGGCTCTGGTAAAAGAGAGGGAGCGAACCTCGATCAGTACGACGTAGTAATTACAACTTATGGCGCTCTTGCTTCGGAATATGGACAACTTCTGGGTGCAACGGGGAAACTAGCCAAAACCAAGAAAGGACTGTTCTCCCTGCACTGGCGCAGGGTGGTCCTAGACGAAGGCCATACCATTCGCACGCCCCAGACGAAAGCTGCGCGTGCAGCTTGTTTGCTTGAGGCAGGCTCTCGCTGGTCTCTCACTGGCACTCCCATTGTCAACAATCTGAAGGATTTATACTCCCAAGGAAAGTTTATCAGGCTTTCCGGCGGTTTGGAGGATCTACCGGTGTTCCACAGTGCACTCATTCGACCCCTTAACGCTGGTGATGAGAATGCCAGTCTCCTCCTTCAAGCACTAATGGCAACCATCTGCTTGCGACGCAAGAAAGACATGAGTTTCGTCAATTTACGTCTGCCACCAATGGAGTCCCACATCCTTCACGTCAAGTTTCTTCCTCATGAGAAGGAGAAATATGAAATGTTTGAGTATGTACTCGACACCTAATTTTACTAATATCAAATGACTAATGCCGATTCTCTAGGGCTGAGGCCAAAGGTGTCTTCATGGATTTCCGATCAAACAATAAAAAGGGCAAATCGACATATTCGCATGTCCTTGAAGTTCTCCTACGACTCCGTCAAGTCTGTAACCATTGGAAACTTTGCCACGATCGCGTCAAGGGACTCATGGATCTACTCGAGAAAAACAAAGTGGTACAGCTGACTCCCGAGAATATTAAGGCGCTTCAAACGGTTTTGCAATTGAGAATCGAGAGCCAAGAGGAGTGTTCCATATGCCTTGACAGTTTAGATAAGCCAGTCATCACTCCTTGCGCGCATTCCTTTGACTACGCCTGCATCGAGCAGGCAATCGAGCTGCAACACAAGTGCCCTCTCTGCCGTGCAGAAATTAAAGATTGCTCTGCGCTGGTTTCACCTGCCGCCGAGCTAGGAGAGGACTCGAACGAAGTAGATGTTGACTCAGATTCCTCAAGCAGCAAAATTCAAGCCCTTATCAAAGTCTTAACGGCAAAGGGTCAAGCTCCTGGGACGAAGACTGTGGTTTTCAGCCAATGGACTTCTTTCCTTAATCTGATAGAACCACAGCTGGCCCTGAATAATATCAACTTCGCTCGAATTGACGGGAAGATGAACTCTGCTAAACGTGATGCTGCCATGCGCAAGCTGACCCATGATCCAGAGTGTACCGTCATGCTTGCTAGTTTGAACGTGTGCAGTGTAGGCCTTAACCTGGTAGCAGCGAACCAGGTTATTCTGGCTGACAGTTGGTGGGCACCAGCCATCGAAGACCAAGCTGTTGACCGTGTATATCGTCTAGGCCAGACGCGGCCCACAACTGTTTGGCGACTTGTGATGGAAGACAGTATTGAGGACCGGGTGCTTAATATCCAGAAGGAGAAGAGGACTCTCATGACCACTGCGTTCCAGGAGAAGGCTGGCCCCAAAGATCAAGCTCAGAGATCAAGGTTGGCTGACTTAGAAAAGCTGCTTCGGTGATATAGTGAGGATAATCGCGCCCATTTGTTTTATTTCTCATGTTAATTCTTTTATTTTCATTTCACTGCTCAATTCAAATGTCTTCGATGGTAGACTCATCAGCTACATGTGTTTTTTTACGTCTTTACTTTGGCGCTATCTTGTCGATCGTTTCCAAATATCATCCGTCCTTCCGGGCCGTAGATACATAAAGCAACGAGAGGCCTGCTTATACACGAAGTTAATCAAAAACGTAAGTCATGCTATAAATATAAATAGGCCCGAGGTGGATGTGTATTTGGCATCTTGGATAACCGGTAACCGTAGACACCTAATGCCCACAATGGGTTATTGGTAAGGTTTCTATAACTACGTAACTAGCTATATTGCCTTCAGCCTA
This sequence comes from Arthroderma sp. PD_2, assembly GCA_032989685.1. Taxonomy (NCBI): domain Eukaryota; kingdom Fungi; phylum Ascomycota; class Eurotiomycetes; order Onygenales; family Arthrodermataceae; genus Arthroderma; species Arthroderma sp. PD_2. The sequence continues at coordinate 12,301 of JANTQJ010000076.1, forward strand.
GAGATAGATAGAGTGAGATCAAAATCATAACACACGGCAAAGCGCAGTTATCTTTATTGTTTGCGCGATCACTCTCTAAAAAAACAGCAAGTGTACAAGCTATGAGCTACGAAACGCCTATTGAACCATCGCAATGCATTTTATCCCATAACAGCCACCTGACCATTCCCTGTGTTGCGAACACCCAGCCCTGCCTAACGAGAAACTCATTTTCCAAATGCAAACCACAAAGCAGAGGTCAAATGTTAGTAAAAACGACCATATGTAAAAAGCGTAGGCGGAAATATGGGGGGTGATGGAAAATAAAATAAATACAGATAAGTGTAAACAATCTGTGTTAAAATGGCGGAATGCGGAGAGAGTCCGGAGTAATCCGTACGAATAGTAGGATGGGCGGACCTAATAGAGACAAGCGGATGATGGTGACGTGTAGGTAAGATCGGGTCGCTTCAGAGTCAAGACGGGTTTGATATGGTTCGGTAATGTGAAGCGAGGATAGAGAGGAGTCATGTAAAAACCACAACTTATTGCTGTTTGCACTGGTCCTCCGCGTCCAGTTGTGGATCTTGCCGAAGGATTTAACTCAGTATTCTGATCTTTTCTTGCTACTGTAGCGTCAAGTTACTCACCTCTCATTCCCTTATCCGTGTTATTTGAACCGGCAGCCCCGGGATCCCCCAACGGCTGCACCGTTGAAGGAGGCAAGGGTGGAGGCGGTGCACTCCGACGCTCTGCGCCTGGGTTCACGGGGCTAGGAGGGGGTGGTGCTTGGGGTACTGCCGGAGGGGGCATTGGAGGGGAGATGGGTGGAACTGGGGCGGGACGTGAGGTTGGGCGTGATGCTGGCTGTGAGGCGGGAAGTGAAGTTGGATATATCATTGAAGGTCGGGTTGGCCGTGAAGCTGGAGGTCCTGTTGGATACTTCGCTAGTAGTGACGCTAGTAAAGACGCCGGAGGCCGTGGTATAAGCGAAGTTGGGACCGTTGGTACTGAGGCTGGCGGCGGGTTGGATACGCTGTTGTCTGGGGCTAGAGGGGGCGGTCCATTGTAGTTTAGTGGTGCTCGTGGTGGCATAGGCGGCATGGATTGACTGGGGTTTATATTGCGGACGTTACCATTCATGTGAGCCCGAAAGGATGGTCCTGGGTAGTATGGCGGCAGCGGAGGCCTTGATAGGGTCTGCGCCTTACGCTCTCTTTCTTCTCGCGCCAGCCTCTTTTCTTCTTGCTTCTTCGCCCATAGAGCAGGATCACTGCGCTCCAACCTCTCATCATCTAGCTCTTCTGCAATCTCGTTTTGCTCTTCAGGGGTAAATTGTACCGCGTCCTCTCGATGAAGGGTCTCCGTTAAGATAATCTTATGGATATCATTTGGCTGAGCAAGAATTTTATCCAGTACGTTTGGGTCTTTGCCGTGAAATTCAGATAAATCGTGTTTTTTTACGCTGCGGATGGGGCGACGAAATTCACTTGTAGACTTGGCGGTCGACCGGGTAGGGTTTTTCTTATCGACGGCACGAAGTGCCATGTTTTTCTTGAAGACCCCCTTCTCATGTATAAGTTCCTCGAAAGTCCCTCCCATAACAAACCGATAGACGAAAACCTCCTTTGTTTGTCCAAGGCGGTATGCCCGCCCAATGGCCTGCTCTTCCCAAGTTGGATTGTAGTCGGATTCAAATATAATAACCCGATTTGCGCCAATGATATTGAGACCTAAAGCTCCAGCTTTTGTTGAAATAAGATATACCTGTGAGTCTGAGTCACTTCTGCTGAAAGCTTTAGTAGATGCCTGGCGAGTTGCCACAGGTGTGCTGCCATCAAGCCGACAGTATTTCTGACCCTTCGATTTTAACATTGCTCCCAGATAGTTAAGGGTGTGTAGATAGCTTGAAAATATAAGAATCTTATCGCCGGCCTTGATGGACTCGTCGACAATTTGTCCAACCATCTGGGTGCGACGGGAATGTTGCGGAGACTCCAAGTCTTCAACATCCTTGAACTGGTGTTCAAATTGCGATACAATCTCGTTCGTTATCGTAGTTCGTGATTCGGTTTCTATGACCTGGTCATCTGCCTGTGGTGTTACTGGAATGTCCTCCGAGCCGCAATCAGGCTCGGATTCTGAAGGGACCACTATCTGGTTGCCGTCTGCCTTTTTCTCTCTCTCCCTAATCTCATCCTTTTCCTTCTTCTTCTCTTGGAGTTTCCGCAGGAAGCAAGAAGGATGGTGACATAGAAGGGTTAAATACGAAAGTAGGGCCCATAATCGTGTAAATTCAAACTCCCCCTTTCCTTCCATGGTCAAAGACACGAATTGGTTGTATGCCTCTTCTTGAAGACGAGTCACCGGGATTACGATGACAAATTCAACCTTAGGAGGAAGATCCGATTGGATAACTGATATTCCAGCGCGGTTCACCTTTGGCTCGAGGACTTTCTTTAAAACCTCCAGTTTTTTCCGAGATCGCACATATTCCGAGTTGGTGCTATCAAAGTATAAGCCTTCTCTAATGGGCTCGTCGTATTTAGCTTTGAACTGCTTCAGGCTTCCAAGATAGCCAGGCGATATCCAATTAATCATTTGGTAGTAGTCAATCAATTGGTTTGAAAGAGGGGATCCAGTCAAGGCGATGCGGCTTTTGGACTTGAACATGGAGCAAGCTTTTGAAATGTCAGACGACCCGTTTTTCAATTTGTGTGCCTCGTCCGCAACAATAATATTTGGGCCTTCAAGCAACTGGCGCTTTACTCGCTCAAAGTCATTGTCTGATAGAGGTCGGATGCCGTTTTTCCTGGCGGGATTATGTATGATTCGTCGGAATAGCTCGTGACTGATCAATAGCACACCGCCGTTCGTATACCAAGCGTTGATATCCTGGACCCGCCGCTCAGGTATACCTGACGACACCTTCTGTACCATCCCAAGGTGATGTCGAGTCCTCGCATCCCGCGGGGTCCATTTTGCGAACTCTTCCCACCAGTTATCTATTAGAGATGAAGGACATGTAACAAGAGTCCGAGACAACCGGAATCGTTCTGGGACTTGAGCTTTAATTTTGGGGTCAAATGAATTAGACGCATCGGCAATGGTGATTAGGAGAGATATACTACGCGGGTGTTAGTGTGGAAGTATTAGTTAACAGGTGGGCAACACAACTTACACTTGCATCGTCTTCCCCAATCCCATCGTGTGGGCCAAAAGACAACCCTCGTTTTTCTCGTCCTTGATCAACTCTCTCCACATAAACTGAATCCCAGAAACCTGATGTTCTTTTACACAGCGTCCAATATCGCGATGTAGATAGATAACTGGATCATCGAAACTGACTATTTTCCTTTCTGGGTCAACATTTTCGATTCCCCGTTCTTCAATACGCCGTTGCAGTGTTGCCTGTTCCTCAAGACGCTGCTGCGCTCGGTTTTGAGACTCCATAGCCTCCCGACTTTCGGGGACAGCCCTCTTTCTCTTTTTGCGCGGAGTCGCCCTTACAGTATCTAGTACCTCTCCATCCTTTCCAGAAAGGTCATCTATGTCATCCTCAATAACAATTGGGTCTTTAGCTTGCAGTGAGCCGCCATGGCCACGGGATTTTTGGGACGGGGTTACGATCTCACAAGAAAGTTCCCGCTTTAGCTTTGTTGGGTGCTCAACATGGAGAATTTCAGTCAGATCGCTATAGAAAGGATATAGATCATCTTTCTCACGAGCCTCCCGTAAATAGCCTTTCGGGATACCCATAGCCGATAGCTTTTTGATCTGCTGCCATTGGACATAGAGAGTAGCCATTCTCCTGTAATAGTAACTGTCATCCTCACTGGAATTTGCAATTCTACCCTTTTTGCTCTTCAAGATGGCCTTCAAAGCTTCCCGTATTCGTCGATGCCATGTGCGCTTTTCAACAGAGTCGATCAAAGAAACTAAACTCGCTTGCTCTGTATCAGACATAGGGTAAACAATCTTAGCAAGGAAGCGTTTCCTATCACGGCGCTCCACTAGTAAACTCCAGCGGACATTTTCAATTGCAGCAACATCGGTGATATCAGGTAGATGCTCAGACGTAGTTGAGTCAGCTGGAGAGGGTTGATCTTGCGCTGGATTATCGAGAAGAGTAGAGGATGGAAACTGAGCAGAGGGCTTGGGGTCTTCCAAGGGGTTCAACGGCGGAGTCTGAATCTCTATATTTTGAGGGGATTCGTCAGCACCCGCGGTCACCTCCTCTTGATCTTCTATATCTCCCTGGGTTAGATCCACCAGTTCGATGTCCTCAAACGGGCCTTTCATAGGGCTCGAAGTGCCCGGGCGAGATGGTGAGCTCGTATCTTCTCTGCTTGGAATGGATGAAGGCAGAGGGCTAGTATGCGTATCATCTGTTGGACCGTTCTCTTTATTGTGGTCTTTCTGTGCGTCATCTGGCACCACAAAATCGGAATCATCCTCGAGGGGGTCATCAGTATCAGATCCAATAGACTCCTCATCATCGCCTTGAAAGCGTCGCCGGGGTATTTTTGGACAAGGTATAGGACAGCTAGGTTTAGCAGGGCATGTATCTAATTCCAGGACCGATAGTCTCCATTTCTGGAGTTCTCGTTGAGCGATCGTGATTTCCAACGACGCGCATTGCTGCAAAACCTTGCCCTTGTCGCCCTTTTCATATTCGTTGCTCTTTATGCCTTTTGACCAGCTGGTTAGACGCCCATCTAGATGAGCGATCTCAGCCTTGGCCCGACGAATATCGCTGGGGACTGTCCCATTTTTTCTTGATCGCCTCCATAATGTCCATGCCTTCCCTTCCTGGATTGGCAGCTTGTTCTTCTTCCATTTCTCGATAACTTCAACAACGAAATTTTCAATTATGGCACGTAAATCAGAAGCCGGCATTAGATTAGACATGTCCTCGTTATCCTCATCCTTGGCATCGTCCCTGGCCTCATCCATATCCCTGCAGGTGTCGGAGTCATAATCTTCGGACCCAGAATCTCCATACAGAGGTAGTTCATCGCCCTGAGGGGGATACTTGACGAGGAGATAGTCTAGTGCACTCTTTTCTTTGAGCTGTGGCCACTTTTCTGCCTCTTCCATCCTAGCACTAAATACTCCATCATTCTCCTCAAAGAGTGTAAAGTAGCGTGGCTCATCTGGCGCAGCAGTTTTATCATATGGGAACAATGCAACAGACCCCTCCTTACCATCTTGAAATGGCTGAGGTACTTGTTGTAGAAAATGTTGCATTCGTTTATTGACAAAGAGAGATTGACCTCGAGAGGCGTTTGGTGGCCGAACATAACCGAATATATCATTATCATCGTCACTTTCTATCCCTTTATAAAACACATCCTTGACTGGTTGTTTCTGGGAACACAGATAACGTTTTTGGCGGGGGTTTTCAGGAATATTGTTCAATGCGCGCGTCGATATGGCGCTAGGATTAAGCCGCCGACGTTTTATGCCATCTGGTGCAATGGTATGGCTCTCATTCTGGCGAGGAGGCCGTGAAACGGGTCTTTGAGGAGCCGCTTCAGTGGGCTGGGGCGAAGGAACTTTTGGCGTAGAAGCAGGTTGGGCGGGAGTCGTCTGTGTAGGTTTCTGTTGGGAGGGAGGAGGGGCGGGCAAACTGCGAATTGGAACTGGAGTAGTGATTATAGGCTGTTCTATACTCGATAGAGCATTAGCACTTTTATTAAACTCGGTCGACTGCGATCTCAAGTACTCGATAGCCTTGAAGATCGTAGTCCGATGCCCCAGCGGTGTTAACCCAAGATAGAGAGACACGGCCTCTTTATCAACTTCGGTTAAGAGGACCTCGCCGGTCACGTAATTTTCGCGCAGACGGTTCTCCAATAGAATTGGATCAGGCCGCGGGAGTGAGGAACGAGCCCAATTGTCAAACGAGGCATGGCAGAGATAAGAAACCACCTCGTCAATCGACCAGAAGAAAGGATCTGGCTCCATCGCGTCCATTCATCCGCTCAGTGACGTCCTCGCCTGCAGCCAACGCAGAGCCAGAGTCTTCTTCCGTCTCCTGGTCTCCAACCACGAACGACGCGTTTGGACGTTGTTGATTTCCTCTTTAGGCAAAAAGCCCTAAAGAACTGGCGTTTTTTGCCAAGATTTTAGAGCTTAAATTAGCTTCCGCTGTCACGTGTCACGTGTTTTCTTATATAAGCCTCTTTCTTCCCGATTGGGTAATTTTCGATGTCGGAGGCTGAAAAAGAAGGAAAAACAACGCAAGTTTGAAGCGTCCAGATAAAAACCACAGTCGGTGCTGGCTTATACGCGATGATATCGATATGTTCTTCCTATCTTCTATTGCTACCTCCAAACTGCGAGAGGTCATACACCGGCAGCCGGCGACTATAGGCTTACATCAGCGGGGAAGAAGTCGTGGGGTCAGCTGCCCCGCCGTGGGATCGAGTTGATTGATAATCCGTTTTCGCGATATCGCGTCAGTTCTAGCTCACTTGGGGCTCTTATAAAGGACGGATTAGCTGCGCCGTTTGACGAGAGCTTTAGTTGGCTCTACATTCACCAACTCACTTCTCTATTATAACGGCATATCAAGATCTCCCCTCACAAGACGCTTCGCTCAGTCCCAATGGATGCCTCGTCTTCGTACCCGCCGGAGCTCTCGCCAGAGCAGAAACAGCATCTAGTTACTACGGTAAAGGATTGGTGTATACATCACGGCCTCGCTGTCAGGCCTCCTCCATCATTCATACAGGGTGCGGCGGATCCGCAGGGCGTGCTGGCGACCAATGCGCCAGTGACCCTTTTCCCAAGCTTGTTTCCCAAGTCTTGCTACGAGTCTGCCGTTTCGGTTCAGAAGACATATAACGAGCTGTATGCCTCGATAAGTGGGAATGTAGACTGGCTGGGCGAGATAATCGAGGAGTAAGCTTGTCCCGTACCCCTTATACCGGCTTCGTGTCTGTGTTCTCTGGGTTGGCCGTTAAACGCTGGTCTTTACTTTGATAGTCTCGTCGACGTAGATGACTTCGTGGCCGGCCTCTGGAAAGTCCATTTGGCTGTCAAAAGTGAGGGATATGTACAGCCTCTCTCTCTTGGCCTGTTCCGGTCAGATTACATGGTACACAGCCCCCTTGGCTCCTCGGAGGAAACACGATTGAAACAAGTTGAATTCAACACCATTGCAGCGTCCTTCGGAGGGCTATCGTGCCTGGTATCGGAGTTGCATACATCTCTTCTCTCCTCGCCAACCGGAGAATCCATCGTATACCCATCACATCCTGCGTTGAAGGGAAACCTGCCACCAGTCAACACAGCTGTCCCTACTTTGGCTGCCGGCCTTGCTGCTGCCCACAAAGCATATGGCCCTTCCAAATCATTGCCAAATGCGTTACCGCTGTGCATTCTGTTTGTAGTCCAGGCCGGAGAAAGAAATCTTTTCGATCAGATGGAGCTTGCAACGCTCCTCACTAAAACTCACAATATCCCAGTTTTCCGAATCACAAGCCCGGAAGTCCTAGAATTGACCTCCATCCCTGAATCCAACCCCTCCCGCCCTATAATATATTCCCCACGCTATTCTCCATCTACCCAGTTTGAGGCTACCACTATTTACCTCCGAGCCTTATATGGACCACAGGACTACCCAGATGATGTGTCATGGAAAGCACGCACACACCTAGAGCGCTCAGCAGCTATCAAATGCCCAACAGTCCTCAGCCAGTTATCAGGCTGCAAGAAGGTGCAACAAATCCTTGCCACAGAATCTGGAGGGCCCGAGATGGATCATCTCATTCGTTTTCTACCCAACACCGAATCTGCGAAAATAAAGCAAATACGCGCTACTTTTGCGCCTCAATACGATCTTTCCGTGGGAGGTCGTGGCCGGGAGCTTGCGTTGAATCCAGAAACAGCGGTAAAACATGTCCTTAAACCTCAGCGTGAAGGAGGCGGAAACAACATATACCGTGACGCGATACCTTCTTTTCTCAAATCACTTCCAGAGAAGGATTGGAAGGGCTGGATACTCATGGAACTTATCCAACCTCCCCCAGCTAAGAATATTGCACTTCGCAGCGATGGCCAGGTCCTTAGCGGAGATGTAGTAGGAGAGCTAGGTATATACGGGGCCGCATTATGGGATGCTAATGGGCAGGTCCTGCATAACGAGCAGGGCGGCTGGTTAATGAGAACGAAGGCCAAGGATAGTGACGAAGGCGGGGTGGCCGCCGGATTCTCTTCCTTGGACAGTATATTGCTTGTTCAATAAAGTCTAGATAAAACTAGAGTTAGAGGTTAGAACCATCTTGATAAAATTGTGCCTAGCAAATGCCGGCCAGCTGAACCCTTCTAAATATATACACATTAACAGCCAACCAATTCCAGGCAGAAACAGGTCGGGCATATTGATACGAAATGGAGATAGCCGCTACATGGCCCACTCCTCGATGATCTTTCCGGAGCCAACCAACAAACTGACATGACTGTTAGTATTGCGACCGCAGTCTTCTACTGCTAATTTGCTATACTCATCAGGCTCCGTTACTGTTTCAAACCGGACGCAATCAACCGGGCTTTGATAATCTCGGTATAATACATTACGCTGCCCGGTCTTTGGCGGACGTTGTCGCCCTTTTCTCCACGGTATCGGCGGGGCTTCAAGCAGTTTCCCAGTATGCAATGAGAAGAGTTGGACTTTCGGCAGATCCGTTGCTACATTTCATCGTAGTTAGAATGGCTTTAGAAAAAGGTGCCCCGGAACATGGGAAACGAACCACAGGCTAGGAGGCCCAGTTGAGAAGAAACATCCATATCTGCAAGTGAGGTATAATTGAGCTCGCTGAATTTAAGGTACGGTATCGTAGGCTCGTGGCTCTGTTTGTTTGGATTGGGCCGACTCTTAATAGTCGTTCGAGTAGACCGTAAGTCGTACATGTCAAGCTAGAAAGGATGCGTCAGACATCGTCTTAGCACATACATGGATAGAGGGATACGGATAATCTTGAAGACTTGGTATGTAATGTAGAAGAAGAATAACCTACCGTATGATCAATTCCAGCCACAATTATCCTCGAGTCATCCACCCTTTTCAGCTTCTGTACGCCATGGGAATGCATGAAACGTGATACCGATGCCTTACACCGCATATCGTGAAGCGCTATTATTGAGTTTTGAAGACCGGCAATAGCGACGTTCTCGTCTAGCCAGTCTACGTCCGAGATCTTGGCTGGGAATGTTTCCACACGAGCCAGTGTAGCCTGTGAAGCTTCGCATTCTACAGTAACCAGCTCCTCGGAACACCCAACCGCAAATAAGGGTTTACTGGTGCTAGGGCATGCCACAGCTGAAGAAACCCATTCATCTCTCCGTTTGAAAGCTATCAGAAGATCTACATTCAAAGCCATGTAGTCAGTGAAATGAGTAGTAAAGGGTATTATGAAGTATGTAGCTTATTACTTTCAAAAACAGATCTGCTGCTTTTTCCGTAAGCTTCACTCGGTTCGATAGTTCTACCCACAGCGAGGCGAATGCCCTCTCCAGATAACAGGTCTTGGGATGCCATACTATTATCTCGTTTCAGTTAAGGCAATGCAGTCTAGGGTCAGAACTCGGTACATACAGTACATTTCCCATAGAATTTATAGAAAGAGAAGTTATCTTGTTATTCAGTCAACAAATGACGAATGTGATAAAGGAATTAGACGCACTTACCCATTCACGGTGGTCGAGTTCAATAATTCCTTTATCGACATGTTCATCGTATTTCCAAGGTCTATCTGGTGAAATGGGTCTAAAGGCACTGGTTGGAGTTGAGGGTGAGAATGAGAATGATGAACGTAACCAAGGAGGGCGGATGGTGATAATATACCTGAAATTCGCCGTGCTCGTTGGTTTGAGAGCTTTGGATTCATATATATTAGCTATAACCCACCCAAAATCTTCATTGGGGTTTAGAAGTGGCTCGCTTACCTGTGAGGATTATTCCAGTCCTAGGGTCGCGAACGAACTGGTGACAGTACTGTTCTCCCCTGCGTCCAAGGTCAACAAGTCGACGGGACTCCATGAGCCTGGTACAGGCTATCGTCCTTTGAGCGATAGCATCTCTATCTGGTACCCTGCAGCGGCCTGTCTCTTGCTCGATCCCCAAATGACCAATAATGGGACGTTCGAGTATTCTCGCCCTCATGACCCTTTCTAGCCGTGTACGTTCATTACGCGAAATCGTTTGCTTCTTTTTCTAAACAAGAATGTGAGCATGTAATAGTTTGAGTAGGATTTCATTTGGCCTTACGCTTGAGTTCTTCTCCCGTTTCTTGACTTCATCCTTCGAGTATTTTGAGCCGCTTTGGGCAACATGGCCAGGCTGGATCTTGTAGTACTTCTTCTTCTCAGGGTCTAATAGCTCAGTTAGAATAAGACGCTTTCCTTGTTCTTCTCACCAGAAAGCAAATGTATAGTGCCAGAAGTTATAAGAGAGAATATTTGGTTTTATGGCCATCGGCCGCCATTAACTGGTTTCCATGGTCGGTTGGAGACTAGGAAACGACTGGCTTAACAGCCCTTCAAGAACGGAGCGGCAGCGTATAAACATTGATAGCCAATTTCATCCCGTTACATTAGGCGCAAAAACGAAACAAACAGCTCGACATACCGAAGTAGTATCCCGGAATGGAGCTCATGTTCGCGAAATCGTCATGGTACATTCTTCGTGTTATCGTATGGAAAATGTAAGGGCTTTAGTTTAAATAATCACGTCTCAAATTGCTTATAACCACTAGTTACACCTCTCTCTAACCTGCCCAGAGCCTTCTCCTTCTCCCTTTATTCCATTCCTTTCTCTAATCTCCCTTGCTAACGTATTGACGTATTAAGATTGTCGATAGCAGCATGGATACGGTCGATAGCAGTATGAATACGTGCCAACTCATTCAGAATCCTTATTAATTAGTTATCTCTATATTTTTCTATAGGTATATAGAATATATTACTTACTGATCTTCTCTTCTAACAATATTGTAGTTTTAATCATCTCTTTGGGTCTATTGGGCTTGATATGATGGCATTATCTGCACACGTTGGCTTTTAAGGAAGATACTATATATATTTGTTAGTAAAGTCCCTTAAAATATTATAGGTAGAATGAATTACATAGTTGGGTAGGTTAGGATAAGGTGTCTAGCAAACTGAATGATTGCAAAGACAAGTAGCATAACCTGGATCACTTCTTGTCTGTCTAAAACCATTATGTAGTATGATATAGTTTAAGAGACTAAATAGAGTAATATAGAAGAGCCCACAGGGATGGCCTGTTGTATGGTGACTGAGACTGTTGATGATGGTAAAGAGAAGAAGAGAAAAACAATAACAATCGACTAAATAGGAAAAGGCATCATCACCTACACTTTCCATAACTGTAAACATTTCTTCCTGTACTCTTTTAAATATGTTTTATTTCCTTTACTCTCAACTATGTCTTTTTCAACTCTTTTACTATCATAAAAAGTATAGGGTGGAGGGGAATCCATAATTTTTCTTTTTTTGGGATATATTTTTGATGTATAGCTCTGGAATTTTTATAGTAGGGGTCAACACATTCTTATAACACAGTTTACCATATGGAATGTCCTATGATGTCATGGACCGGCTTTGTCGGAAAAACACACGCAGTGGTGTGATTCACATAGTTCCGAGACTACAGGCCACCTGTTCCCCCCCCCCACCCGAGAGGAGCTCTGGTTAACATTCATTCGCTTGACTCGAGGACTGAATAACGCTATATCACTGCCACCATGGAAACCATCCCACAGGAGATCTTTTTATCTATCCTTGATTACCTCGGAAATGAGAGCCGCCATTTCAAGCCATATCTGACTGTCTCTCGTCGCTGGCAGCGCGTTATTGAACGGTTCTATTTTGAAGATCTTCGCATTAAGAGTACTGATCTATCTACGTTTGCAACTCTCTTCCGTGAAACCGAGGCCCATCGCAAAGCACTGGTTAAGGAACTCGATTTAAGAGTTCTTCTACCAACGTACGACGGAAATAATTACCATCAGCATGAAGAGGCCAACAATGACGTATTCTCTAATACCGTACTTGAACTATTCCGGGTGCTTGAGACCTTTAATGAGGACGAAGGTGTTAAGAGGAATATCAGAAGGGGTGACGGCATACACCTCGCTATACATATCATAGTTTCGCCGAGTGATAACTTCAATCATCTGGACCATATCTATAAAATCAGGGGGAGATATATCCAACTGCTACATCACGAAAGGCTGCCTATCCTCTTATGCGTGTCTAAGTTTTTTTCTCGCCGTGCTCGTGAATCACGCAATTTAGACCCTGCATCAGGCATTCTTATTGCAGGCAAGCTTAAGGGTTTACGGGTCTCTCGAAATGCATATAATGATAGTCGAGATTCTTTTAGCGACGAAACCCGGAAGATAATTCGGCCTGGTATGTACAGTGAGCTTGGATCTGATAAATCACAGTTGATACTAATAGCTGGTTTAATAGCCTTTACAAATGCCCTCTCTTTATATACTCATTCCTTGGAGATGTTTAGGCTTGAAATGGAGTACTCCTACCCACTCGATGAAGCAATTGATCCCCCGAGTTATATCCCATCTTCCTCGCTGGTGGACCCAATGAATCTTGCATTCCACGATTTTATTCAGCGAACAGGCGTTTCGATAGTGGGTATCAACGGAAGTCATATCATCTCACCTGATTTCTTCTGGCCATATGATAACTTCAAGTTGGATAACTTCAAGGCGGCTCCGACACCCTTCTGGCCAAACTTAAGGGAGTTATGTGTTTCGATATCGTCCGCTACTCCCGACGGGGGGTGGTACTTTATAAGCGATTCAAAAATTGCTTCCCACTCCGAGTTTATTGGGGCTACTACTAGTAGTAAGAATAATACTCAGAAATCCGATAGCACTGATGACCCCGAGAACACATTTCGCAGTATACCAAACCCTGAAAGGATGAACCCCCTTCTAATAGCCGTAGCACGGGCTATCCGTTATGCACCCTCTATTGAGCGGGTTGACCTATGTTGCTCTGACCCAGCATTATCCCCAAAATATATCAAGATTGAAGGCTTTAAACGGCAGTTTGATATTTATTATCGTACTAGTGGCGCGGAAAGCCCATTCTACGAGGGTCCACAAACCCAGAAGCCCAGCTTTATATGTGATGTAGAAGACTGGCGCCCCAATAAAGATGTTGAGAGGTATTGGATGGAGGCGTTGGGGCCCGACGGGGAGATAATATATCGATAATCTCTTTTACCATCCACCTAGGTAGTTGGCTGAGGACTGATGATTTTGCTCTTACGTCATTTCCTATTCTCAAAGTCAGTGTAAAGGAGACAAGGATAAAATAGATGAGTGTTTTGGAATTATACAAGTGTATAATTCAAAGATATAGATCGTCTATAAAGTTTGTTCAAAGTATGCGCCTTAATAATTGCAAAGTAAATATATAGTGAATATGAATAGGGCTCCGGGTAAACAAAGCCGCTAAAAGCTAGAGTACTCATTGTAGAATTTATTTAATATATCAGTTATCTAGTACATAGGTGTAAGTTTATCTTTATACCTAGGTGCTATTAACTAGGGTGAGGTGTCTATCACCAGACTCCTAAGTACAAACTGAAGAGATGAATGAAGGGGTAATATCAGTATGGCTTAGCTAGTGATTTAACTATAATAATAGTCCCTAAACTTCCAGCACCTGCGAAGTCCCAATCATATTTTAGAAGGGATTTCTCCATTCCACTTTCTTTAAATACCTGTACGCTTTTTCTGCGCTCTTATGATACTGAATAACCTTCTTGTATCTCGTCTGGTGATCTCTGCTCATCTTCTTCGTATTCACGTTTTCTAGCCTCTTCCTTGCCGCTACCATATCATCATAGTTGGCGGCAAAAAACTTATTAGTCCTAGCAATGGTGTCGTCTGTGTATTTTTTGATCCATTCGTCCCATTTTTTCTGCAGCTCCTGGTATTCGTAATTTCGATGGATCTTTTTTGTGGTTTGGTGATTTTCAAAATCCAATCGTCGGAAGCTCCTGTCGAGTTGTTCAAGCATGTTCGATATGCGTCCCACCTGCAACTTGAGGACATCCACCACAGCGGGATCGTTGTGGTATTTGTACATAGACATCACATCCTTAAACTTCATAATTGCTTTCACATGTTTGGACTTTGAAAGGTCTCCTGTCAGGAAATTCTTATCCAGATCACGTTTTAAGCCATCTTTTTTAATAGTTTTGTTGCCCCACACCTTTTTGCAAAGCAATTAGCTATAGAATTTGTAATAAAGGGCAAACGACTTACAATTCCTTTTGCTATATTAGCACCCTTAGGCAATAGAAAAAACTCCTCTTGCCACTTTGTTTTTGTCGGGTATTGATCAGCAATCAACTGAGGGCCATTTTTAGTTATCATCCCAACAGTAGGCAGCGGGTTTTTATTTTTGGTGTCCCAGTAGGGGGCAATATATTTGCAGAATTCCACCTTGTCTTTGGTGGATTTCTGATAAGGGTCGTCATATATTTTGGGCAGTGTTATTGACATATTTCGGAAGAAGATATCAATAATCTGGGCCTCCAGCACATGCTCAGTTTCAAGCACTTGGTTGCCAAAAACTTTCCCCTTAGAGTAAGTGGTATCATACTTGCTGTTTGAGCGTCTTCCTAAGTCGAAATCTCCACATGATTTCGGATTTGCTAGGGCGAAGATGATGTTATTCGCGATATTAGGGGTCTAAACTCGCGACAAGGTTAGCAACTTGAGTATATCTTAATGCATAGCTTTAGCATACCTTTGTTAGCTTGCCTCCAGTCGGATAAGGATCGGTGAGGACATTAACACCGCATATCTTGATACCTTTTTGGTCACTTTTTGATCTCCTCTCCAAGCCCTGCATATCCAAGCCGAAAAAGCCGGTCCCTCGGATGGCCAGCTCTTCTCGGCCATCATCCTCAAAAGTCTCTGGCTCCCAAACTTCAATATTGGCGCAATCTTCCAAACAACCCTTTCCCCCCTTTCTTCCATTGTTTTCCTCGCAAATAGAAGTGGATGACGGCTCAGGGGTCTTGGTTGATGATGACTTGGAGAGTGTTGTAGATGTCGACTTGGTAGTATCTTTGGTAGACCGGGTGATTGTTGTGATCGTCGGTTTGGAGAGCGTTGTAGATGTTGACTTGGTAGCATTTTTGGTAGGCCGAGTGGTTGTTGTGATCGTCGGTTTGGAGAGCGTTGTAGATGCTGACTTGGTAGCATCTTTAGCAGATCGAGTGGTCGTCGGCATAGGATTTGACTTGGGGCTGCTCTTTGTAGCATGTCCACTCCCCTTTCCATCATCCTTCCCACTATCTTTCCCATCGTCCTTCCCACTACCTTTCCCATCACCTTTCCCACTACCTTTCCCACTACCTTTCCCGCCCCCTATCCCCTTCCCTATCCCTTTCCCTATCCCCTTCCCTATCCCACTCAACAAGCCCCTTTTATCAAGACAAGCCCTTTTATCTTTCGTCTCGGCGCAGCCGTCCTTCATGCACTCTGCGCTAATTCCAGAGTCGTCCGACACTCCGGGCAAGCCATCGAAGGCGGCACCAGAGACTGATGCCAAATGATGGTCAACGGGTAAGTCCCCACAAACAGGGATGCCCCGATCTCCCAAGAATGAAGCTGCATCTAGCCCATTCTCGGAGACGGTTTTAGCTCCCTTAACAGGTTTTCCGAGCTTCAGGATGATGCCAAAAAGCAAAAGTAAGATGGCAGATTTCATTGCGAAGAATCAAGAACGAGGTAATTCGTAAATCTTATGCGGTCTGAGGGCTTCAGTTCAATTGGGAGGGTATCAACTCTGGCGGATAACTGGTTCTGGTTTTAAGAATATCCTACCGGTGGAATTCGACGGGCTATAAGTAGGAAAACCCTTTCGAAAGAGATGCCCATGTCATTGCCATCATAGCAAAATACAAGACATTGTAATCAGCCCCCAGCATGGACCGTGGTAATCGCGTAGGGAAATTGGATATGCATCTTGATCATGTTTCAAATAGCTTATAAAGTACAAGCACTCATGCACTGAGCAACTTGTAAGCACCTCTAGGGGATGTCCCATAGCGTGATTCACATAGTTCCAGCTCCGTGCGAACAAACCGAGCTGCTAATTGGGTATCATGCCAGCTGCAAGAGTCCTGACAAGTTCGGTTGGAACGCCGCCGCCAGGCATAATAGTATATAGGCCTAGCTTACGAGAAGCTGGGCAGACAATATAACTATTAGCATGCTGAGGCATCCAGCTTATACAGAAGGGCGCAAAGCCAACTCGCTATAGACGAGGCCATCACTAAGGGCAGCTCCACTCTGAACCTCTGTGGGATCATCAAGCGTGGTGCGAGTGCCAATTTCTCGTATAATTGGCTGAGGAATCTTGCTTAGGCATATCCCAAGGGGAAGCAGGGCAAGTGAGTAAGCCTAGAAAGGGTCTTTAGTGAGCACTCTTAGTCTTAGGGGTTAACAGGGTGGCTATTCCATACTGCCGATCTTGAAAAAGTGGCCATCCGAAGAATAACGCGGTTGGTCAAGTCGGCTCGTTGGTTAGTTAGTTAACTACTAAGCATGCATAAGTCGCCTGCGTAACTCATTGTCAGACGAATACTCCATACTCTGCCCTCGATAGAGTACTCCAGTTTAGTAATAAGTATGCAGTTCAATCAGGAGATATCCCGGGTCATGCGTTCTTATGTTGGTTATTTCGCGCCGCATAAGCTGCGGCGTAAACCAGTCATCAGATTCTGACTGCCCAAAGTCGGATCGGAACGTCGGCAGAACATGATGATATTGGAAGTTCGATACCTGGTCAACTGTGACAAGCCATACGGAGTATCTGCCCGTCGCGGTAGATATCATGGTGGCTGAAGGGGTGCGACGGAATGATTTTCTCTTTGCTAGAAGTGCTATTCACAAAGGAAATAGTTAAACGCGAGCAAAGTAAAAAGAGAAACGCGCTAACAATAAGTATAAAATCCACCACTTTAATAGATTGTCATATTGAAGACTTTTACATCTGCTGTCAAGGAGAGTTGAGGAAGAGTGCAACTAGAGCAGAGCCCGAGACAAGACTTTATCTAAATATATATACTGAAGAATGGTAAAGCAAAGCAGTGCTCTTCCTATCATCTAACCGAAAGCGAGTCCCATATCCTATCCTCACAGCTTCGGGGTTATGAGCTGTCTCTAAATATATTGCAGGTTTAGTTCACTTCCACCTGAGTGCTCTGGCTCACCTCTATCTCAGCCGTCTTCTCGGGGTCGGCTGGAGCCTTGACATCCTTTCCAGATCCCTTTAATCTAGCAATCTCTTTTGTCCTTGGAGTGCCATCGACAGCACCAACGGCAACGGCTGTCTTCCTCCCTGCTCCGTCAACAACCCATTTTATAGGCCCAAGGGGTAACTCTTCCTCTCCCAACCACTCCAGAGCCTCCTTGATGCCTCTATCGATATCCGGGCCCTTCCCGTTGGCCCACTCAAAACCACCGCCCAGCGAACGAGGGATATTCTCCGGATCAATAATCTTGCTCAACGTTGACAGCGTCTCGCTCCCCTTGATAATCACCACCTTATTCGCTGTTCCCGGATCTATCCATCTTTTTATAATATTCCATGCCATCGAGAAGTACGAGGGCGCGTTAACAATCTACACATCAACCAGTCAGCCTCCTCGAAGCAAGCAGGTGGGAAATACGTACCAAAATCCGATCAATAACCTCTGCATACCCCGTCATTAGCAAGTTGCCGATATCTAGCACATAATTCTTGGAATCCCATCCCACCTGGATGGCGAAGGCAGAGACATCGACGATATAGATCGCACTGAAGATAGGGGTCGTTGGATTTGGGCGATCCTGCATTGCCGTGCAAAGAGGGAAGACGAAGCGAATGAGGCTGTCGTGGGCTACGCTGGCTCCTTGGGCGGTGGTAATGCTGGCTTCAGGCCAAGATCCCGCCGCCTCTGCGCTGCGTGTCTTCTCATACTCTGAAAAAGTAGCTTTGAGGTGAGCGAGGTCTAACATGCAGACTGGGAGACCGTTTTTGGCGCGCCGGCCAGTCCAGTGAGGGTACTGATGCCATGTCAGCATGTAGTCATGGAAACAGTACCCAGTAGGTGTCTTATGGGGGGTTTTAAGGCACTAACAATCGCGCGTGCTGACTCAAAAGCGGTCACCTCGATTTCGTTGTAAAGCTGGTAGATGTGGTTCTTTTCGTGAGCAGTGATGGCCTGTTCAAACTGCTTGAAGGCGCCATTGGGATCGAACTTGCGAGCGCGAAGAAATCGCCTATCCTTTAGAGTTAAACAGACCGTTCTCAATACTTAGGGTAGCTGGAGGACTGACAGGAGGGCAGTATCATCATTCAGTCCATTCACTTCATCGTCTGGGATCCCCGTAGGCCGAGAAAGCAGGCCCTTTTCCTCTCGGAGCTTCGAGAGCGTCTCAAATGCGGCTACGTGCTCCTCAGGCAAACCATTGAGAACATTCATTTGGGCGGTCATCGTGGCATGTCCGTTGTGTATAGCTTTTGCTGTGTCGCTGGAGACATCATTTTGGATTCTTGTTGAGGCCCCAAAATTGAGAAATCCCACACTAGACAAATGGGATCAAATGGGATCAGAAACCCCCCGACCTGTTTGAAATAATCAATCGAATAGCTTCTATAAATAACTATATTTTCTTTATCTAAGGCTTTTAATTCTTTATTTTTAATTAATTATCTTTATCTTTATATATTTTCTTTATTACTAGTTACTTATGTTAGCTATTATACGAGCTTTTATATTTTAGGAGCTTTTTGTGTCTTATAAATAGTACTGTAGTCCCTTGCTGAGCGGCAGAAGGTGGCACCATCGTCTTCTTCCTCTAGGAATAATGCGTTAGCGGCACTTCTAGGAGATGCAGGCCTTGGGATGTAGTATATCAACGGCTCATCTTCAAAAAGTCTTGTTTCATAGAATTCGCCAATAAAATGCCGGGTTGCAGCGTCTGCGCCCTTTTCGAGCAGAAGCTGGATAATCCCTTCGTGCTCCATTACTTGTGCGTGGTGAAGCGCCAGTCCGTGCCAGAAATCATCCTCCTCAAGCTTGCGACCCTTCTCGAGCAGAAGCTTAACAATATCCTCATGCCCACCCTCCACGGCCCGATGAAGCGGCGTTTCATGGTACTGAGGCCGATTGCCGCCATTGCGACAGCTCCAATCGTCAATTTTGGCGCCCCAGTTGAGCAGAAGCTGGACGATGTCCTTGTGGCCCTCCATCGCGGCCAGGCAAAGTGGAGTCATTCCCGGGACACCACCGTTAACGTTGGCGCCCTTCTCAAGAAGAATCTGAGCGATGTCCTTGTGCCCATACTTCGCAGCCAAGATAACGGGTGCCTTTTCAGGAGGAGAAGCTTCGATATAGACATCGGACCGCCTGCTGAATAAGAGCTTAACAACGCCCAAATGCCCCTTCTTTACCGCCCGTTGGAGCGGCGTCCAAGACTGGTCGTCTTCAGCATTGACGATGCCACCCCAGTCGAGCAAAAGCTGGACGATTCCCTCCTGTCCTTTACCTGTGGCCC
>JANTQJ010000760.1:0-10897 GCA_032989685.1 Arthroderma sp. PD_2
GGGTCCTCGGGCGGAGAATCAGGGAATGCGCCAGGCGTGTCTTCAGCAAAGGCGGCGGACGTGGCGTCGGGTGTAGCCTGGGCTTCTTCGATAACCGCCATCTTGATAGCTCATGAAAAGAACCCCGCGTGTCCGCAGAAACAAGAAGCTCAGAAGGCTGGTTTCTCCCACCTCATCGCAAGGCAGATGCCACTCTATATATATATGTAAATGTATATATCAGGATCCGCCTGAAGACATTGATAGAGCTTGTGATCAGAGGTCGTCAGGGCCGTGGAAGTGGTCACCTGCGCGCGCTGGGATGCGCCAGGTTTAAAATAGTCAAAAAGCTGGTGGAGCGAACTCGGGGTACGACTTCAGAAATGTTTCTTTTCAAACAACCAGCCGTATCATGGGTTGCTAGCTGTCGGTTGCCCGTAGGCTGCTCTCTCTTTCAAAGGTCTCTGGGAGTTAGCGACTCGTAGTTTGCAGACATGATCGGATGGTAGTTAATTAACATTATTTAGGTAGGCTGCATCGACTTTCCTTGGCGAAGGTGGACGACGATGAAGAAGGATTCAATCTCCAACAAGGAACTGACCAGGACCTTTTGCTCAGGAACAGCACAGCCACAAGGGATATCGATAGTTGGACGGCGCATACTGACTACGAATAGCCGCGCGCGGACTTGGGAAGAAACACAGAAAAATAGTTCCATTCGCCTTGCAAGACCTTGGGGATCACCACGATCGATTCAACCAATAAACCCAGAGAAGCTCCAAGATGCTGCCTCATACTGGAGCTGATGGCTCTACAGCATACCCAGAGGCAGCTGCTGCGCCAGCACCGACGAGGACAAACGAAGAACTCAACCTCGGAGTGCTCCGGCGTCATGACCCATCCATATCCTCGATTCTCTCCCTCGCCCAGTACGCGGTCGTCTACCTCTTCAACGCAACCACACAGCTATGGGAGAAGATCGGGATCGAGGGGACACTATTCGTCTGCCAGCTTACACAAGGCGAGATAGGGGAGGAGAGATACAGCGTGTTTCTACTTAACCGGCGAGGAATGGACAACTTTGACGTCAAACTGTCAACCGGAGACGATATTGAAATTACAGACGAATACGTGATATTGAAGGTTGACGAGCAGGACCGAGGCCTAGAAGGCCATGAGCATGGCGCGATAGTTACATCTCCAGGCCGGAAAGCAATGATATATGGATTATGGATATTCTCAGAACCGGCTCCAAGCTCAACGGCCGATGCGAGATCGTTAAACGCACAAGTCATCAAGGAATGCGCCGTTCATGCAGGAGAGAGTAGAAAGGTTGCTGAAGAACGACTAGCTGCTGAACGGAATCGGAATGCCGCGCAGCAGAATGCTTATCCCGGGGGTGCGGGCCATGAGGAACCCTCACAGGGCGGCGTGCCTATGGGCCGACAAATATCGCTAAAGGAGCTATTTGGGCAGCAGAGGGCTCAGGATGACGAGTGGAGTGTCAAGATGCACAGTCCGGTGCTTGGGAATGAGGGACCACCTGTCATGCCGTTCCCTCCGCCTTCTCATCAGCCAGCGCATCCCCAACAGGGAAACTGGGGACAGGCACCACCGTACCCATCAGGTGGAAATAATGTGTTGGGAGACCTGTTCCGCAGTGCGAGTATGAGCTATCAAAGGCAATAACAGAATTCCTAGTCTTATACAAATGCTTCTTCATATGATATCTGATACCCACTGATCATTTCTTGGTGTTTTTTTCTATCCATTTATCTCTAATGGGCGTTAGGGAGCGGTCTATAGAATACAGTTTTTTATGAATGAATGACACTCTATCTATCAACACCTTCCGATTCCCTGACAATGTCCCGGATGAACTGGCCAACTTTCTTCGCCATTATCTCATTATGCCCTAAGAAAAAAATGTCAGCGACGGAACTTATCAGGAGGCCAATTGGAATACTCACCGATACAAAATCCATGGACAACCCCATCCTCACATACTGTCATTACTGGGCCAGGAGCCTCTTGTTTGGCCTTTGCCTTGGGCCGGATGATCTCCTCTCTTGTCGTTTCGGCAACCCAGTGGTCGTTCCGGCCAAAGTAAAACACCATCTTCGTGAGCTTATCTTCTGGCGGGTTGAGTGGACTACTAAACCCCCATAGCTCATCACTCCACTTATCAGCAGATATTTCTTGCATTTCATCTGCTGCCATGTGTCTATAAGAAGAGGGATAGAGTTAGCTATTGGGATAATGTAATTAAACCAATGTATATACCCCGTAGCACGAGGATACTTACAAGGCCTGCCTGACGATATATGAGTTCTTCAACATCGATACCGTGGTTTCTACTGCTTCTTTCCGAGGGTATCTCATCACCTGGCTCACAATGCGATATAGTACCAGTTCAGGTAGTATATAGACAAGGAACCTCGCAAGCATGCTTACAATGAGAGGTAGGTACGGGATATATAGCAATTTCTAAAAGAGACGTTAGCAATGTCGAGACCTATATGTTGACTATGCCGCGCCGCAAGGTAGGTACCGTTAATATCTTCCCATTAGGGGACTTTGCAATATCTACCACAGTAGGAAACAGCATGATACCACCGATGATATCAAGTCCAAGGCCATCGCCATGCTCGCACGTAGTTTGGGCCAGTGTTTCATTGCCTATTTTCCTCTGAAGACCCAATTTCTCCCTTCTCCGTCTCATGATTTCCATGGCAATATAGGCACCAACCGAATGGCCCATGATAATGACGTTTGCTCTTGGTCTTTCTTTCAACCCATGCTCGGCCTGAATGGTGCTCTGCCATGCGCGGACAAACTCTTCTAGATCCCGTTCCATGAAAGCAATTTCATCCCTGAGACCGTAAACACGCTCAAGTTGGCTCTTTCCATCGTCTTCCCCTGAGCGAGGATCAGGGACCTCAAAGCCACCCAGACTTCTACCCCGAATGATGTACGGGGAGGGTTCCTCTGTAGATGATCCATTGGACCCTTCCGAGCCTCGCTGTGAAGACAACTCGGACGAAAGCAAGGAGAAGAAAAGGTGATAATAAGATATCAACCCTGGATTCCCTGATATGAAATATACAAGTGTTGACGTCTTTGAGAGCATGGGATTGCTGGTGCCGTTTCTCTTCCCATCCCCAGACTTCGCGACGGCAAATGTCAGGAATGAGTTCGGAGTGATATGTGGTTTGAAATTAGAGAAACTAGACGACATAATGGGCAATTTTGAACGGAAGTAAGATGTTCTAGGGATCAGACGGCGTATCAATGGGTTCATCGAGTTGGAAGGGATCGGATGTTGTCAATTGCTGAAGATGAATAACTCAGCCAAATATCAACCAGGTTTGACTAACTAAACTACCGAGAAACACCATCCCATATACACCTACTCACACTCACACGGGGTAGCCTACGAAGACAACAAAGTGACAGAAGAAGTAAACACCCATACGATGTGAAAATTTTATTAGATATCTACTGCATTTTCCCACAGTTTAGTTGACCTCAGCAGCTTCCGCTCCATTCCCATTCCCATCCTATTATCTGAAAGAAGCGCAACAAGCAACTCCAAGGCAGCGCCCGAGTTTAGTTTATCAAGTACAAGAACGGACTGTGAAAAAAGACGAATAAAAAAACCTGATCTTGCTCCCTTCGCGCCGAACCTGGACCTGGACCTGAACCTGTATCTGTGTCTGTACCTGTACCTTGACCCTCACCTTGGCGACCACCAGAGTATGCATGCAAGGAGAAAAAGGGGCAAGGAAGAGGAAGAAGATATAGATGGAACTCAAGGGTGATAGGCCGCATGTGGGGAGGATAGCGAGAGGCTGGGCCGGGCCTGAAACACCCCATCAATCGTTCCTTGGTCTTGCTTTGATATCTGGTATCTAACTTGGCGCATGCACGCAGAATAAAAAGGAGTATATTGTATAATGATGTCACATGAAGCGGAGAAGAAAAGAACGGGGGAAAGCCGTGTAGAGTAAGATGAAGCGGAGGGCCGGTCGGTCAAGTAGAAGGGAGGGTTGGTTGGGTTCGAATAAAGGTATGCAATATCAAGGTCCGCAAGATGCAAATGCAAGTCAAGTCGCATAACATTCGTAACGTAGCGTAGAGTAGCGATTTTTGTCTCTCTATTAGATAACTCTCTCCTCCCCTCCTAACTCGCCGTTGCTGTCGCTGTCGCTGTCGCTGTTGCTTGAGTGGTTGTGGTCGAAGGTGTGACGTCGCCGTTGCTACTGTCAGATCCACCACCACTATTATCTCCACCACCACTATCACTGTCACTATCGCCTATGCTAGCAACTACAGTAGCTGTAGCAGGGACGGCCTCGTCTTTTTTTTTCAGCCCCGTCGACGGTACAGAGACGGGTGTAGAACCATTCGGATCCTGGCTCTTTAGAGCAATGCGCGTCGACGACGAGACGTTCAGGTTGATTGCTATCTTCTTCCCGGAAGTAGAGTTGGCATCCTTAGATCCATCTTTGGCTCCCGGCTTCTCTTTCTCTTTATCTAATCCATTGTTGTTAGCGTTGGCGGAGCGCTGGCTCAAGCTGAGCCCCTTCTTCCCTCTCCCGCTACCATTACCACGCTGAAATGAAGGGGAGACAGAGTTAGAGCTGGTGATCGAGTTCCGTCGCTTGGGGCCTGATGAAAGCTTGATAAGCTCATCGTCATCGTCGTCGTCCTGGCGTCGGCGTTTTTCGGAAAAGGAGTAGCGTTCTAATTGCTTTTGTTGTTGTTGTGAGGGAGAAGTAGATGTTGATGTAGAAGTAGGTGTTGGTGTCGATGGAGCGGACGCAGCTTGTTCGTCGGATTGAGGCTGTTCGTTCAGCATTGCTTCGTCGTCATCGTCATCGGGATAGTCGACGAGTGGCTTGGTAGCCGCACCGTTCGCGGCCGCCGATATAGCAGCGTTCTCGGGCCGTTTAACCTGTAATAAGACGTTGGGCGTGAGCTGTCCAGTCCTCTGTCCAGACCCTGCACCCTGACTGCTACCAGGAGTAGCAGCGGCATCATCATCATCCCACGAAAGGAATCCTACCTCATCGTCCTCATCATCTGAGGTATCAAAGTACTCTTCCTCCGCAGCATCCATCTCTCGCACGCCCATGGCTCCCCATCGCTGGCCGCCGCTGATAATCATCCTCGTTGGCGTCGAGCCTGCCTCGTCCTGGCTGAACATCGCGCTACTTGCTTCGCTACCTTCTGTGCCGGCGTTTACGTTGGTTCCGTATCCCTGCATTTGGTCGTAGCGTAGAATCAGGTTCTGGAAGGTATCAACATAAGTGACATGCTGTATCTTTTCACGATACCGTTCAACGACATGCGCGATGATGGGCTTTATGTTTTCGCGCTTGATGAACTCGAAGAGTTCGAGACAGGCGGAGTTGAGTAGGTTGTCGCGGGGCATGGTTTCGTACACGACGTTGAGGATAAGTTCGAATGTGTTGTTGTGGGTTAGTTGGGCGTGGTAGAAGGTGTCGTGTAGACTGACGAGGGTGCGGAAGAATTTAAGGGCCACTATCGAGGGAGACAGACACGTTAGTCGGGGAGTTTACTTTATGGGGTATTTGGTTAAGGTATTCGGGGACGGACTTAGTTTGAGGTGTTTCTGAGGAACGGTGAAGAGCTGCGCAACGCGCGGGATGAGAGATTCTTCACGAATAAAGGATCGACTGCGGATGGGGTGTTGGCGGACGAAGAAGGTAAGAATTTCGACAAGGTGTGCGAATAGGGAGACTTCCTGGAAGGTCAAGTTGGATACTATATACCTTTGTTAGTATGTATTCATTTCCCAACACATGAGAGGAAAAGAGAATTGGGTATACATACAATCAGACTTGCCTGCCAGCTGGGTCAGCGGCGTAAAGAGTCTCTGTGCCGAGCCATCGAAGTGATTCTGCATGAATGCATCAGCAATTGGGTGGGCTTGGATCTGCTGACCCTGGCCCTGAGCTTGCTGCTGTCCCTGACCCTGACGCATCTTGACCACCTCTCCCGACCTCACCTCCTGCATCTGCGGTTGCGGATCAAGTAGCACCTTCAATGCATCAGCCAGCTGATTCTTGACGCCTAGATCCGTCTCCGTATGCAGTAGGTCAATCAGTGTATCTGTAAGCGGCAATTTCTTATCCGTAAACGCCTTTAGCATGTATCCGCGCATGGTGATAGGGTCGTGATCCAGCAGGACTACGAGGATGTCAATACCCGTCGTCCGTAGTGCAGGAGTCGGATGCTTGACGGCGAATGCGATGACAGAGAAGAGGCCGTGGTTAATGAGATTTGCGAATAGGTTGCCGCGGGACTGGGCCTGCAGGTTTTTCGCAATTCCCATGCACTGGTGGAGGAATTGAACTGCATCTTCGCGTTTGGCAGCATCCGAGGCAGCAGATTCTGGCGCAAAGAGGGAAAAGAGCTCACAGAGGAAGGCACCGTTGGTCTGCAGGTGCTGAACGATGTCGACTTGGTTGAAGAATATGAGGGAGTTGAGAACGGAGAAGGTTGGGTCGTCGAGGATGCGCGCCAGGACAACGTCCTTGAGATACTGCAGGCGCCAGGTGTGGCGTATCTTGCGTAGGATGATGGGATCCTTGATGGGGACGACTTCCTTGTAACGGGAGCGGTCGTTGAGGTATTGGCGGTGGTTTGCCTTGTGTGTGGGGAAGTCTGGATCATACTCTAGCGCTCCAACGACGGCACTGATGACTGGATCGGAGACCACCTGTTCGATGATTGTGTTGTCATTGAGTAGGATAAGAGCTTTCATGATGTTGCAGAGACGGTGGAGGTCGGGAAGGCCCTCGAGATCTTCGGCGACGGAAACGAGTGGGAGGAGTTTCATGATGTAGTGTTCTTGGATGACGAAGCGGGCGATGGCGTCGCGGCCGGGCTGGGTGGCACTGGCACCGACTATGAGGTGTTCTATCTCTGCGAGGTTGGTGAGGTCTGGCGAGGGGAGCATGATTGCACTGGAGAGGCCGTCGAGCGCATCATCAGACAGCGCGTCATCTTCCACGTTTGTTAGTTATACAATGTAAGATATAAGGCTTCAGTAGACATACCAGGGCCCAGAGGAGCCAGATGCTGCTGAACATGGCGCACAAAGTCCCTAATCAAACTGTCAGCTGTCGCGTTGTCCATGTCTCTGCTCTGCTCCTACATACCATATCACACCGCATCCCTCTGCTTCCTGAAAACTGAGCGCCATATCCGTCCCATTCTGCTCCGTCCATACTATCAGCGTTTCTACTGGCCTATTAGTCTTGAGCATAAGACGCTGAGCCTATGATAAAAACCTGCCTTGCTGTTTCTGGTATCCGTCCTCCTTTGAAATGCGTGTCTCGAGCAGCATGCGGTCCGGCTGGTCTTCGGACTCGACCAGTATCTTCGGTTCGTCCTGTTCCCCCCCTCGTCAGCATATCCCCCTCTATCATCAACTTCCTCCTTTTTATTAATATAGTAAAACTGGGCAGAGCGGGCAGGCGTACATCTGTTATCTGTCCGGTGCAGAAGCCGGTCCCCCGATCGAACCAGTCATTGTTCCGCAGCTCGTAGACCTTGACTCTCTTCCGGTCGTTCAGCGGCGGCACAGGGAAGGACATGGCCATGGCCGGGAGGGGAGAGGCGCTGCCCTCCTGTCCGTGGGGTGTCTCTGGGAGTATGACTCTATCTCTCTCTCTGTCGTGTGCGGTTGTTTGGTTGACGCGCAAACTCTGCCTCGGCTGCGCAAGCGCGGTTTGCGGCGAGCGAGGGTAGGCCCGTCGAAGGGAGCAGCAGGGGCGCCGGGCGACTCTTCCTAGAGCGAAGACGGCGAGGGCGAAGAGGTGGGCGTGAGTTACATGTAAGTCGGTCCTGTGTATATGTAGTTAGGGTGGATGGGGGATGGGCCAGGGTGGATGGAATGATGGGCGCCAGCCAGCAGGGGACGGCCACGCGACGGCGAGCTGCAGGACCGCCAGGACCAAGCAGAAGGCGAGCAGGAGGATAAGGCGAGAAGGCGAGAAAGCGAGAGAAGGACGAAGCAGTCGAGCTGCAGGACGTGGCCGTTGGAGGTCGATGTTCGATGTTCGATGTCGATGCGAGTTCGATGGCGAGAGTCGAAATGTTTGAAGGCGTGAAAGATGAAAAGTCGAAGGCGGAGAAGGACGGATGATCGTGACTTGGAGGTACTTCACTAATCACCAAAAATAGGAGGGAATAGAAGTACCTCTAGGTACCTCGCTTCCCGCGTCTATCTTCATACATTACAGATTGATAGATGTAGATATAAAAGGCGTAGATGTAGAATAGATAATTTTGAATAGATGTCACTACTGCTACTATTACAACTGCTGATGCTATTCTCCTCTTGATGCTGCTGTTGCTGTCGTTCTCAACGGGCTCAACGGCCTCGACCTGCGACTTTCTATACAGCTTCTTCTATAGCTTCAACTTCTTCACTTCTCATCATTCTACAGTAAACACTCCTTTCCTCTCACTCTCCCTCTTCCCTTCTATCATCTATCTTCTACTGTTGTTTTTACTGTCCATCTCTTCTCTACTACACGATGTCAAGCGCAAACTTACTTTTTCTAGCGCTTTTTTTTTTCTTTTCTTTTCTTCTTTTTTCTTTCGCATCTCTTGCATCTCGCATCGAATCTTCCATTCACCATCGAGCCAGCATTCTCGTATCCCGCCCGTGGAAAAGGCCCTCGATCAGCAGACGACTTCAGGAGTTTTGCGTCTGTTCTCCCTTTATAAAGCTCCTCCTCCCCCGCCAGCTTCATAGCAGCTTCATAGCTTGACCGAGAAACCCCCACCAGAGCTACACATCCACTGCTCCAGCTTGCTCCAGGGCTTATCTTTAAAACTACCTTTAATTACACCAATGGACAAGGCAGATGAAATAGTGCAGTCGGCCAGGTCGACGCCTTCAGAGGGGGCCTCGGCTGCCCGTCCGTTGATCAAGAGTGCGGATGAAGCTGGAACTGCGCGCGAGGCTGTGGAAGTGGACGACGCCACCACGAAGCCGGGCTACTTTGCCTATTTCCGCACCAAGCAGTTCTACATCGTCCTGCTCCTTGGGTACGTCTGCTGAAGGACGAAAGATAGAGAGAGTGATAGCTAACGGAGACAGACAAATACTCGCACTCTGCATCACGGCAACAAACACCTTCTCTGGCCTGCTTTCCGATGCCGGAACCTCCATTCCGGCCTTCCAGACGCTCTTCAACTACGTCCTGCTCGCACTCGTCTACACCTCCTTCACCCTCTACCGCTACGGCCTCAAACAATGGCTGCAGACCGTCAAAAGCGAAGGCTGGAAGTACCTCATCTTCGCCTTCTGTGATGTGCAGGGCAACTACTTCATCGTCCTCGCATACCGCTACACCACCATCCTCAGCGCCCAGCTCATCAACTTCTGGGCCATCGTCATCGTCGTGCTCGTCTCTTTCTTCCTCCTGCGTGTCCGGTACCATTGGGCGCAGTATGCCGGCATCCTCGTCTGTATCGGCGGCATGGGCGTGCTCTTTGGCTCAGACCACATCACGGGCGCTAACAGTGGACCGTCAAAGTCTCGCTCCGATCTGATCAAAGGTGACCTATTCGCCTTGCTGGGTGCAACTTTTTACGGCCTCACGAACGTGGCGGAGGAATACCTGGTCAGCAAACGGCCGACATACGAAGTGCTCGGTCAACTGGGTCTATACGCAACCGTCATCATGGGCGTGCAGGCTGCCATCTTCGACCGAGCCTCATTCCAGAGTGCGGTCTGGAACGGGTCAGTGGCTGGCTATCTTGTCGGCTACACGCTCTGTCTCTTCCTCTTCTACAGTCTGGCGCCTTTCCTCTTCCGCATGGCGAGTGCGGCCTTCTTCAACATCTCCCTTCTCACGAGTAACTTCTGGGGAGTGGTGATTGGTGTCAAGGTGTTTGGGTTGACCATCCACTTCCTCTACCCGATTGCCTTTGTGCTCATCATCATCGGCCAGTTCGTATACTATCTCGGCAGGCAGGTGTTGGGTGAAGCCATGAAACCCTGGCTGGGACAGAATCAGGAGCGTGGAGTCGTCGGCATCGGCACAGCCAGGAGAAGAGAGGAGAACACCGAACAGCCAGCTAGCAACGTCTAGTCAGTTTATCTCACGGAGTTCTATATAATAATAATAATATATATCTTGGGTATATATAAACGATTTACTAAAAAGCTATACGAAGCACGGGCACGTTGGTTGAACCACTACTTACAATACTGGTCTTATTGTCTCAATACATAATTAATGAAAAATAAAAAGTCGACTCATACATGAAACTACTTCTCTAGTGTCCAAGGCACACAAGGCAGACCCCGAAAAAGAAGCAAGCAAGCCTAAGTAGTAAATAGTTACTGGAATTATCTTGTCACGAGTGCTAATATCCCCATCCATGCCTCCGTCCGTCCAGCCAATCCATCCAAGCCCTAAGAGAGAAAAAGCAACCACTTCTATCCGAAGCGGCAGGTATAGGAAGAGGGAGAAATTATAACATTTTAGGTAGCGAACGAACGAACGCAAGGGAAAGTAGAGTAGGAAGAAACAGCCTAGGAAGATGCAATTAAAACTCCGGAATGGTAAAACGACAAGACAGGAAATGAAGCAGAAGAGAAAATTTGTCCAATTCCAAAGGCTTCCAATACAGCCAGTTTAGACAAGTCGAAGTTGCGCCTGTCTTTATCTATGGCCACACCACACCACCACCACACCCAGGTAAAACACAAACATAAAAAGCGAACACACCCCAGGATGATGAAAAGCAAGTATAGCGAGAGCAAAAAAAGCGAGAAACATTTCCAGTCCAGATCAAGTCCCTTCACCCTCCCTTCCAATGACGACAATGAAGAATAAACCCAGTACAAGGCAAGCAGATAGGTGAT
>JANTQJ010000761.1:0-10882 GCA_032989685.1 Arthroderma sp. PD_2
GTCTTCTTGATAATGGCCTGGAAGTCGTTAAAGAAGTTCTTTTGGAAGATGGGGTTTTCCACGTTGTGTGTAGAGTTGAGCATTGACCCAAAATGGGAAGCAACTTCTTCGGCCTCGGGGTCTAACGTGATCGGGACACCATTGTATTTCATTTTGACGTTCGTTGGCAGAGGTTCATAAGGCGGTGGAAAGACGACTCCGTTGTGCTCCAGAGTTGTCCACTTGATAGTGCCGTCGCCCTTGGACGGGTCCTCCCACCACCTGTATTCTTCTCCCTCTTCCTCTTCGGCTTCGGCCTCTTCACTCGCCTCTTTCTTTACCGCAGCTTTGCCCTTTTTGGCTGTTGTTGAAGCTGCGGCTTTCGAGGCAGCACTGGCTTTCTTGGCTGGAAGCTTGCGAGCAAGAGGAACGTCTTCATCGCTGGACTCTGATTTTTTGATACCATTAGCTTGACTCTTCTTGCCGTTCGTGGCAGCCTTTGCCTTTGCAGGTTTAGCAGCTGCCTTCACGGTTTCCTTTTTCTTGGCTGCAGACTGGCGATCCTGCTGCCTCAGCGTTTGGGCTTCCTTTTCGGCCTTTTTCTCGATATCAGCCTTTTCAGCTACGAGCCGTTTTGACTCTTCGGCCTTGATGGAGGCTTTCTTCCCTCTTCCAGCTTGGGAGATCAAGGGTGCTTCATCGTCAGATGACTCTACTTTTGGGGCGGTGCGACGACGCTTGCTCTGGAGGAGAGTCAGTCCGTGGGTATAGAAGCAGAAGAGAAGCTCAGTCGAAGAGGTTTGCGAGGGGAGTGGAGAAGGATGCGAAGGGATTTTTGGCGTACCAATGGTTTATCGTCCTCTCCGCTGCTCTCCACGTCTGCGTAGGACGGACGACCAGCACTGGACCTTGACTTCCGCTTTGCCGACGAGATGACTCCGTTGACATCCGCATCCTGCATATCTACCTCGTTGTCTTTGGCCGGGCCGTAGCGGATCGAGATTCCTGGTTGAGTCACTCCGTTCGTAGGAGCAGACGGATCGATAGATTTGGAGATGGTAGCCCTAGACAGAGGAGGTTCTTTGAAGACAGAGAGAGAATCAACCGGTTAGCAAAATAGTCCGAGACATCCTCAAAAGAAAGCTCTCGTTCTTCCTCCCTCGAAGGACATCCTCCTTCAGTGCTTCGGAAAAGATGGCTCACTGTTCTACTCACTTTGAGCACTCCCGTTGGACCGCCTGGTGCCGGCAAGCGGCGCATCGTCGTCTGAGGAGCTCATGGCCTGCAACTGAGACGCTTGCAACGCCTGCAAAAGGGGCTGGCGGTGGAAGTGTTTCACACAGGAACGAGAGAACCGGACGGACCGGGAGAAGTTGCACTGTAGAACAGGCCTTGCCAGCCAGCTGAGTGAAGATATAGTGAAGTAGAAGTGAGAGTGAAAACGGTGAATGGCGAAGGTGAAGAAGAAAGGCCGGTCGAGGGGGGAGGCGAGAGGCTATATAAACAAGCAGCCGTAGCTGGGGTGGAAAGGCTGAAGGGGGAGAAAGCGAGAAGTTCCAAGTCGCTCTCTTTTTATTTTGCGCCTCCCAAAAAGTTGTTTTCAACAACAAAAAATTCGCCCAGCTTCCCAATTCCGGAAACGGCCTAGCGCCGCGCTCTCCCTCCGACGTCCATTTTGTTTCTTTTCGATCTTCACTTTTGGCCAAAACGATCAGGATCAACTTTCTCTCCCTCTCTCTGTTTCGACCAATTCCTCGTCATTTGCAGCAATTGTTCGTCTATCAGTTTCTCGCTTATCCTTCGAGATGCTCTCGCGAACCGCCCGCCCGGCGTGGAAGGCCGGCTCAGCCGTCGTCCGGTAAGCAGCACAACCAACCTCACTCCAAACTCGGACGAACCACCTTCCCCCCAAATCGCCAAAGAGGGCAAATTTCATCGCGGCAGTTGATGATACAGTGATCTGGGGGTTATTACGGCGTGAATTGATGCTGACAATGGCCTTTGTGCAGTGCTGCTCCCGCCAATGCCGCTAACTTCGCTACCCTTCGTGAGATCGAGGGCCGACTGAAGTCCATTAAGAACATCGAGAAAATCACCAAGACCATGAAGATTGTTGCTTCTACCCGTCTTAACAAGGCTCAGCGCGCCATGACTCTCTCCAGAGCGTATGGTGAAACGTCCGAGTCCGTCTTCGGACAGGCAGAGACCAAGCCCCTCGAGGACCTCAAAACTCTCTACGTTGTCGCCAGTTCCGATAAGGGTCTCTGCGGCGGTATTCACTCTGGTCTTAGCAAGGCTACCCGACGAATGATCATGGACAAGCCTGATGCCGATATCGTTGTGCTCGGAGAGAAGTCCAAGGCCCAGCTCTCCCGATCCAACGAGGACAACCTCGTCCTCAGCTTTGCTGGCGTTGGCAAGGACGTTCCCACCTTTGCTGAAGCTCAGGCCATTGCAGACCAGATCTGCCAGCTCCCCACAGACTACGCCAGCATCAAAATCGTTTACAACAAATTCATCAACGCCCAGTCCTACGAGCCCACCACCGTCGAGGCTTTCTCCGAGGAGGCTATCATCCAATCCCGTTTGTTTTCCCTCTCTACTTGTGCCTTGCAGTTTTACTTTCTTTACTTTTTTTTATTGTTTGATATTGGGTCCTAATGTGTCTCCAGCCAACGTCGTTGCTTTCGAGGTCGACTCTGAGGTTCTTGCCAACCTCCGCGAGTATGCTCTTGCCAACAGCTTGTACTGGGCTTTGGCCGAAGGACACGCTTGTGAGATTTCTGTAAGTTCTTTCTAAATCACCGAATCATATATTTATAGCTCCAATTGCTAACGTGTTTACTCGCAGGCTCGTCGTAATGCTATGGAGGTACGTATCTTATTAGAAACTTGAGATACCGGGATATCATACTTACTTCAATTCTACAGAACGCATCCAAGAACGCCGGTGACATGATCCAGCGGTAAGTGATACGTCTAAACTCACATGCTTTGATATCTATGACTAATATCATTTCTTTTAGATTCCAAATTCTCTACAACCGACAGCGTCAAGCCGCCATTACCGGTGAATTGGTCGAAATTATCACTGGTGCTACCGCTTCCGAGGACATGTAAATCTACGCAGTCAGAGGCTTTAGATGCAGCGAGCAACACACGTGTATCTATGTGTGAAGCTCTTTTTTCCCCGCATACAGATCTAGATCTATTCGCAAACCTTGTACAAAGATAGTTGTATTCACAAGAGACGTTTCTTTTGTTTTATCTTTCCAACTTCATCATAAAGAGGAGCCTTGATAGTCAAAGTTTCTCTCGTCCTGTAAAATCAATCAAGGGTTGTCTATTTGATCATTGACTAGCAGAAGTAGTATATGAGGAGGGGAAAGAAAGCTAGTTACTAGAGGGTATCTTTCAAGCACCCGTTTAGCACTCCTAAATATCTAAAAGATGGGGGGACTTTGGTTTCTTAGTAAAGTATATCTCTAGAAATTTCAGCTATCTATAAGCTAGGCTTTAGGTATTACTTGTTAGTTGTTACTAGATGAATAAACGTGCCCTACTTATATTAAGAAGTCCCTTTTCCTCTTCTCTCCTTTCTCTTTTCTTATTATCCAGTTTATAGTCTTCACCCGATCTCCCTCAGGTTTCTCCCCTAGTTTCTCTTTGGGTCTGCTACTTCGCTGACCGTCTATCTATTAAGCTGTTCTCCTATCCCTTGTTTCGATATCAATCCTCGAGATACTCCCGCACCTCTGGCCGATCAAACCGAAGGATAAAGAGCTCCATACCCCCATATTGGCCAATTAAAATTCTTTCATCTCCACGTATCTTGCAGGAGTCACCAATGATGGTTCCAAGGTCGTCCTCCATCTCCAAGCCGTCGACATCAAGCTCGTGCCCAGGTAGGTCGATATATATAACGTATTCCGGAGTCCCACCACCACCTTGCTCCCGGGGTTTCATACTCAATCTAAAGCCAACCCCAGAAACGTCGTCAAAAACTTCAGCTACATGAAGGTATGGAAGTGCTGCGCGCGTCTTTAGAGGGCTAGACTCTAAAGTGTCATGGCCGCGATATGGGAAGACGTGGGTTTGCACTTCACGACGCCACCATGGCCCGTGGCCGATGAAGGGTATACTCGTTACTATTGTAGTTGAATCATACGGCACATCTTCATCTTCATATGCCTCACCATGAAAAATATTTTCCACTATATCAACGATTCCACTCTCGCTGTTGATACTGAGGCCCTGTAGAGTAGGAGCAATCATCTCAAGCGAATCGTAGAACCGTAATATGGGTGCGTTGAATTCAGCTACAAGAGGAGGCAAGGCATAAGAGCTGCTTTGCCTGGGATCAAACCTCATGGGCGCATTTATGAAACCCCAGTAGTCATCTGACATTTTCCTATCATCTGGCTCCACGATACAGTCCGAGTGTGAGTCTGGAGCTTTTAGATCTGAGATGTCCCAGATCTTCAATCCGTCTAGGCAGCCTTCTCCGCAAGTGAAGAACTCCACGTAACCACTGGCCCCGGTGTAAAGTGCATAATGGTGCCGGTTATGGGAGGAGTGAAAGCACACTTCGTCTATTTCCATGGTTGAGAGTGGCCCAGTACACCACGTCCCCAGGAAAACAGTGTCATGGCCAGAGAAAGAGTCGCCAGTTATATCGAAAGCAGCAGCAAAATGGCCAGCTTCATTCCCGGGTCCAATTTTGACCCATTCAATCACTATGATTTTGCATTGGATCCGGATATTTCGGATGGGCTTTCCAAGCAGAGAGAAAGGTAGAGGATGAGATGTT
Source organism: Arthroderma sp. PD_2 (assembly GCA_032989685.1). Classification (NCBI taxonomy): domain Eukaryota; kingdom Fungi; phylum Ascomycota; class Eurotiomycetes; order Onygenales; family Arthrodermataceae; genus Arthroderma; species Arthroderma sp. PD_2. Next base: position 4,790 of record JANTQJ010000761.1, read on the forward strand.
TCCCATTCTATATCTAGAAACATCAGATACGGCTTGTTATCCGGTTGATATACTAAAATGCCGTCATCGTATGCCCAGGGCAACGTATCCTCTGGTTGGAAGAATTCCGAGCTCGACTGGCTCTGGTGTGCATAGAAAGCCGTACGGTGCAATGCCCGATATTGCCTTGGTTCATGTAAAGAGTAAATTTTAATCGACCGTGGATCGCCACGGAGAAGGTGATAGTATCTCGAGGCAGCACAATCAAATAGCTTTCGAATTTCATGTGTAGGTGTTCCCCCGACGCAGTTGCCGCTCTCCAAAAGTCGCGACTCTCGCGTCCGAGGATACAGCCTCTTTAGATAATATTGAAGGTAACGTGGCTGGGTAAACAGTGAGTACCATGCTTTAGACACAGCACGGCAGCAAACCACAGCTTTAACATCTAGAGACAGAAGTACTATCAGAAATAGCTCAGCCGGCAACGAAGCCAAGCCAGCCATTGCCAACGACAACGTCTCTCAGCAAAGGGAGTATCCTCATAAAGCTTGTCACAGCGTTTTCCTGAACCTCTCTATTGAATTAGGCTTTTCTCCCTGGGTATGATGCTGTTTGCAGATTTCCCCTTAAAAACCATCTCAACAGAGACATCTACGAAGTTGATATCACGTGATAGGCTACTACGAAGAATGACTAAGCAGCTATCTCCCGGGGTAAGAAGCCAGCGTTGCAACTTCGACAAGCTCCAAAGGACAAGTGTTCCATGTCCAGAAGGACTGTTGATATATAAGTCCTCTCCTTTCACCGTGTACAGAGTACCTGAAGGCTGTATAAGCAAATTACTTCTATGAAATCAATTTGTTGAACCCGCAGTCTCTCAAAATGCTGAAGACAAGCTTGGCAGCTTTGCTCGTAACTCTTGCGTTAGAGGCAGTACCTGCTTCTGGTCTCTATACCAAAAAATCACCTGTACTCCAGGTCGATGCAACTAACTATGATCGCCTGATTTCTCGCTCAAATCATGTCTCTGTATGTCAAAATTTACCATCCAAGAAACTATTATTCGAAACAAGAAGCTAATGGTTATATAGATGGTCGAGTAAGAGATACCGCCAGTCAGGTCAACTTCAGTTTTTATACAGTTTCTTACTTTCTTAGGTTTTATGCCCCATGGTGTGGCCACTGCCGGAACTTGAAACCAGCATATGAAAAGGCTGCCAAAAATCTTGAAGGCCTCGCAAACGTTGCAGCCATTGACTGTGATGACGACAAGAACAAGGCTTTTTGCGGTCAGATGGGCGTCAAGGGTTTCCCGACACTCAAAATAGTTGTCCCTTCGAAGAAACCCGGAAAACTTAGAGTTGAAGATTACCAAGGGGCTAGAACAGCAAAAGCTATAGGGGAAATTCTTACTGAACGCATGCCAAACCATGTCAAACGAGTCACCGAAAAGAACGTCAAGGAGTGGCTCTCCCACGGAAATGAGACTGCAAAGGCAATTCTATTCACTGAAAAAAGCACTACTGGTGCTACTCTGAAAGCATTGTCTGCTGATTTCCTCGGCTCCATTGAATTTGGCCAGATCCGGAACAAGGAAAAGTCCGCCGTGGACATCTTTGGTGTTTCGAGCTTTCCATCCTTGGTCCTTCTACCTGGTGGTGAAAAGAATTCCATCGTGTATGATGGCGAAATGAAGAAAAAACCAATGATGGAGTTTCTTAGCCAGATAGCCGAACCGAATTCAAACCAGGCAGCAGAAAAACCGAAGCAAAAGAAAGCTGACAAGTCATCTAAATCTTCGACCACTTCCACAAAATCCGCAGAAGATGCCTCAGAGACCGACAGCACTAAGGATAACACTGATAGCAATGAGTCCCCCGAAAACCCAGAGAGCCCTGAAACGGAATCATCCGAGCGCAAGACACCCCCACTGCGACCATTGGCCTCTAGGACCGACTTGAAAACAACATGTCTATCAGATGTAACCGGAATATGTCTACTTGCACTTATCCCATTGCCTGCCTCCCCATCCGATGCACCCCCACCAGCAACACTCGAGATGATAGCCGCTCTCGGCGAAGTTTCACATAAATACACACTCAACAAAGGAAAGATTTTCCCATTCTATATCGTTCCTGAAGTTAGCGAGGAGATCACCAACTTTAAACAAAAGCTCGAACTACCAACAGATCGTGAGATGAAAGTTATTGTCGTTAATGGTAAGAGGGGTTGGTGGAAATCCTATAACCCTGAAGAGAGGGGTGGATTCAGCCGTGCCGACTTGGAAACGTGGGTTGATGCCGTTAAGCATGGTGAGATGGAGAAGAAGAAGATCCCTGAAGGTGCTTTGATTGTAGACAAGGAGGAAAAGTCTGTCGAGTCAGAGGAGGCCCCAGGGAAGGAGGAAGCTGATAAAGTCGAGACGGAGACTGCTCCGGAGCCGGAGCCAGAACAGGAACCTATCCAAGACCCCAAGGAACCTGAACAGCCGAACCATGAGGAGTTATGAAAGGGCTAGGTGTCCATATTGTGGTACTCCTGCACTTCACATCATAGCTGGCATTCAAACAGTGTGCCAGATGTATCAATCATTATAGTAGGACCAGCGAACTAATCTTAAACTACTACTTTTATTAATGGTGAAACTTTGCATAAATCAGTGTGGCATATCTCGTATGGATATCCATGATTGTATCTTCGGCAAATATTCAAATAGTTTTGATTTTTGAGATCCAGTACACCAGTTCTATGCTATGTAAATCCATCTATCCCATATGGCTAGGTAATAGACATATCATTCAATCCTTTCTTCGACCTTCAGTGCCCTTTTTTATCTTCTTCCGCTCTTTGCTACCAATTTCTTTCTCATAAATATCCCTTGCGGTCTCACCAACCTTTCGCTTTGCGGTAGATTTAACGCTAACTGTTTTAACGCTGCCGTCCTTGGATTTTGATGTACGAATTTGCTTTTCGGCATCCTCCCAGCCTGTAGCTCCGTGTGCAATTTCGTATCTACATCGATCGTTAGTCTGCCTTGTCTGATACTATGTGTAGCTCAAGTGGGTGCTTACTGGTTTAACGGAAGTGCGTCAATCAGGGCTCGCTGTTTCTCTCGTAATTCAGTGTCAACCACTCGGCCACCCTCCTTCAATTCATCTTCTAGGCCGACCTCGAGGGGACGGAAGCGATCTTCAATTATCTTGTCATCATGAGCCTCAGTTGTCTCTCCCTGAGTTATCGCCTTGTTCACTGTGGGCAGTGTATCTGCCACGGCTCCTTCCAGGACAGAGCGGAAATGTGTGGATACTTTTCTCATGATTTTAATGAACATCGCCATGAGCTGGGATGCAGCTACCTTGAGCTCCTTTTCCACATCATCAAAGGTCTTGCGCTGTAAGCCGGTAGCTAAAAGGATGGACTGTTGGACTCCAGAGAGGTTGACGCCCGGGGTCAAGCGCCCCGAAAAGTATAGTGATGCTATTGTGGGGACCAGGTCGAGGATGACATGGTAATCTAGCAAGTTGTTGGCGTAACTATCGAGGCGTTTAAGGTCAAATGGCGAGAAGACAGCGTCGATATCTGCTTTTGTGACAGGGGATGGTTTGAGGGAGGGGTCGGATCTTGAGACTGCGGTAGCTGACTCGCTCATACTCAAAGACAAGACTGATTGGAATTCGCGGAATTGATATGATAGCAGAGATTGGAAACGTTTATGGAAGTCTGACACAAAGGCCCCAAGCCAAGAGGCATCATTGGATCCAGTTGATAGAGTGCGAATCATGACACAAGAATGTTCTCCAGTAAGATCGTTGGGAGTCTGTCTCAGATATACCGGTGCGAACTGAGAGCGCTTCCAGAACTTATGGAGAGGCTGTGTCAAGCCAAAGCTCACACCAACGTAGTCGAGAGCACTGGGTCGTCGTTCAGAGAGCTTTCCGAAGAGAGGGGGCATTGATTGGATGTCCCTGACATGGACATTGTCGTCCAAAAGATTAGACTCCTCCAATTCAGTATCAGTGACGCGGACCATTTCTTCAGGGACAGGATTCTCATCCTCCGACAAGCTGGCAAATTTGCCCTCAAAATAGTCAACTAGCAACTCCAAAGCACGAGAACCATAACCCATACCAATATAGTCAGGATTAGTAGCTATTCGCACGATTCTCGCTCCAGATAGACCAGCGAAGTCTTCGTCTTGGAATTGCTGGCTTACAAGCCAAGGAATGAGGTCGCCACCGGCTCTTTGGCCTCGACTTAAGCTGTTCATGACGCTCTGTTTGCTGATCTGACCTTCCAAGGCTATCTGGATAACGCACAATGGTTCTGGCAGTTTTGTCGCATCCTCATCGACAGGAGGTACTAGGACAAAGAGTTGATGGGCCGGTGCATCGCTCATGAGTTGCAGGTCATTGGGAGAATTCTTGTAATGACTGGCAACGTATAAGGCCATCATCTGATGAAGAAATTTTTCGGAGACAGGGTGGAAAGAGAAGAGGGTGTCGCGGTTTACATGGAGCAGCTGGCATTGGGATGGGTGTGGGCATCCTTGAGTGTTCAGTTTCGACTTTGGCAAAGTTGCGTCAAGGCAGAGGAGTTTGTTAAGCCATTTTTCGACAGAATCCCCTTGGGCATATCGAATTGGTTCTGATAGCGTGATCTCACGTAACGTTCGACCACCTGAGTGTGAGCCCCCTTCTTTCCTTGCAGCTTTCCCGGTAGATCGATCAGCGATATCGGTATCATCTGCACCATTCGATTTGGCTCCTCCTCTAGATTGTTCTCGCAATTGCTGTATCAGTTTTAACGAGAGGGATCGTCCAGTACCTTCGTATCCGTTGATTGTTGAAGCCATAAACACAAGATATGGACCCATCAGTTTGCGTACCAATGGCAAGGGAATGGCTGCGGCCTCATCAATGACCAGGAGCTCAGCCTGTCCCAAAGCAAAAGCATCCTGGGGCTGGATGTACTGTATAGTCTGCCTATGCTGCCTATGAACATTGACCCTGACAATAGCTTTGTTGAAATCCGGATTTGTCGACTGGAGAATTGTATAGTCAACATGATCAAGGTAGCCCAGTTCGTCAAAGCCTTTGAACACGAACTCAAACAGAGTCTTCAGATTCTCGGGGCTGGGAGACGTGATGAAAACGTTGCTGTAACCGTGAGCGATGGCAGCTGAAATCGCTACACCAAGAGCTGCAGATTTTCCACGTCCACGAGCAGCAGTCAACGTAACAGTACTGCGCAATGTTTTCTCGGCAATAGCATCCACAAACGTAAGCAATGCCTTCGCTTGGTCGACGGTCTTAGCTAGCTTGACCAATGACCCTACTGGCTGCGTGTCTTCTAGTTCACTCTTGATTGACTGGAGCTCCTTCTTTTTGGAAGAATTGGCTTCCTCCTCTGGGTCAATGGGTGGTAGTGGTGTCACTGCCTTTCCACCAGATATAGGTAGCACGTTTAATTCGTCGTCAACCACAAGACAGGTGTTGCAGCTACCAAGGGACAAGATGAAACGTTCGTTGAACCGGGCCACAACATCATCATGAGCCTCTGTCCGATACCTCGAGTGTATGTCCATCGACAACGTAAAGAGCTGCTTCAAACTCTTCATACCCTTCAGAAGGAGGACAACTATCCCACCGCCTTCCACAGTCTCAACTGTTCGCGCAAGTAGATTCGGCGTCAAGGCTTCAAAATCCTGCAGAATACACATTCCATATGTATTTCCCAATATCTTTTCTGTCTCCTTGTAATAAACATATCGAATCTGGTTGAGGGTAATAAATAGCTCGAAAGGATCGTCGGTATTCGGATCGCGTATCCCTCTCTTAATTTCCTTTTTTATCTTCATTTCTCTCTTCTTGCGATGAGTTGTGAAGCCTAGTAGGTCTTTTTTATATGCCCAGAGGACCGATTTATTCTGCTTAACGTCGACGCTAGACATGATATAATGAAGGTGAACGATGACATCCTTAGCTCGGTCTCCGACAACAACGAAGAAGCTTCGTTTCTTTTCTTGGATGCCATTTCGAATCAGCGCCGGGATGCGCGAGTCAAGCGCCTTTCGTGGCATTGTGCTGGAGTTCGAAGCTCAATTAGCTTTAGCCA
>JANTQJ010000762.1:0-10881 GCA_032989685.1 Arthroderma sp. PD_2
CTCTCTTCTTCCCGGGGGCCACTGCTGGTTCTCCGTACTGCCGACGCTCCTGAAACTCCCCGGCCAACCCCTCCCCTCAGCGGCTGGCGTTGGGGGTGGCTGATGTCACTGGTACGGCTCGCGACGAGGATTCAGCGCCAAAAGAGCGAGTTGTTGGGCAAGGACAAAGTAGCGGTGACCCCTCAGTGGGCCCAAGTAGCGGGTAGCCCTGCCTGACGCAACCCTATTTGTTTAGAATTCGAGGGTTTCTGCAAGACTTATTCCAATCAGAAAATAGAAATCGGCGAATATTTAGGCGTTGTGGAATATCCAGGGGGTTTGCCGGCCGGTCATTCGTCCAGAGCAGCCCTGGCTAATCTGTAGGGTTGCCCTCATCGCTGGATGCTTGAGCTGCAGCAGCCATTTGAACTGAATCCCCGCTGTCTATCACATAATATTGTCCCTCTCCTCCCTCTTTCTTCATCTCTCTCCCCTTTCGCCTTTCTTTCCCCTTTCCTCCCTCTCCTTGGGTTCCCCGGCTTCTTCTCCCTCTCTGTCTCGCTACTCTGCTGGCCCTCATTCCCTCCCCAAGTCTCACAGGGACCTTCCACGCTCTGTACAACACCTATTTTCTTGCTTCTTCCCTATCGTTCGTTTCCCCGACCCGGCTGTCGCCTCACTGGGTTTAGAGAGATTCCCGTACGTATTCAACCACTCCGGGGATTGTGCGGACTCGGGGACAGCCTTACGAGCTCCAAAGAGGATTCTTCTCCTGAGATGACCCTCGCTCACTCCCACTTCTGCCAGACATCTAGATTGCATAGACGTGCACCAATTGACCAGCGCTGGAGGGGAAGCCATCCAACTCTACCCCGCCAAAGACCATAATTCCGCACCGTAGACAAAGCAAAGCAGACCTTTCTGGTTTCTGACAGCGGCAACGTTGGTCGTTGGAAAGAAAAAAACGGTCCAGGGCACGGCAAACGGGATCCGCCGCCCTCGAAAACAACTCCCACTTGTCTCTTTTTTTCCCCTGCAGCCCCTTGTTAGAATCTTCCAGCCGTAAGTCAGCAGTCAGCTTTTTTGCCTCTTCTTTTGCCTCGTCGTTCTTCTCTCTGGCTTTCGCTGTGTTGTTCTCTGGTTTCTCTGGTTTGTGGTTTGACTTCCCGACGTCCCTGTGCAAAACGTTCGGGTTTTCTTTTTTGGGTGGCAGGCGTGACGCGGAAACCTCACCGCCTTAGGCTTCATTCTCTCTCCCCCTGGAATTTTAATATCCCCGACTCGACGCCCTTCCTGCACCGCCATTTCTTCCTCTCCTTATCTGGTGGCGGGCAAATAATATGTTAAATTGAAATTATCTTCTTCTTTTCTGCGTATATATCTGCATCATGTCTGACCATGTTTATGAGTTTTCGAGAGCAGATGCCGGGGAATATGACCTTTAGAAACAGCTTCAGCGGGAAGCTCGACGACTTCGGTGGCCCGTCTCCTCAGTCTCCTCCGTCAGAAACAGCCTTCTCTGCGTTCCCGTCGCCTCAGGGAAGCCAGAAGAGCTTCGCTCATACCATCAACCCGCAGTCCTCGACCAACGACGTCCGGTCGACCATGCAGCGACGTTTTACCACCGAGTCGGCCACGCTGCCGCAGTGGAATGGCTTCAACCAGCAGCCATTGAAACAATCAGAACAGCTGGATATATTGTCATCTGTGAGTTTGAATGGCTCCTTTGTCCTCAGATGGCGTGGTGCAACTGTCGGCCCCGGTCGGGCTGAAGTGAGGTTGGATATAACGGGGTTACCTATATCCTGCCGTGGACGCGGCGTGGTTTTCTTCTTCACTTTGATACCGCCTGATCATTCACTTTTGGCTGACAGAACAATTCCCTTTGACTAGGCCACTCACCTCCATAAATCTCAGCTTGTGAGCAGACCACCCCCTTCTCTCTTCCCCCTCTGTCCTCCTCTGAGCAACACGTCCTGTTCTCCCTTCTCCCTCTTATAGCCAAATAACCAAACCTCCTCTCTTCTCCTTCCTCCATCCTTCAAGTCACAAACCTGAATACCAGCATCACTGAATTTGCTGCTCTATCAGGGACCTGACAAGTCAGCCTGCACCATCGATTTCCTGAATAAGCTCTTGTTTTCCTTCATCTCCACCCTTGCATAGTCGTACCAATTTCACCAGTCAGTGTGCCACTTCTGTCCTAACAGGCTTCTAGTTCGAAAAAAAACGGCAACACATTGAGTATATGAGAGAACAGAAACGTCGATTCGAAGCAGACCTGAAAATACTCGATCTCCAGCAGGAGAAGGAAAGGCAAGAGATGGACCAGATTGCCAGAGACCTTGCTCAGGTTGGTCTCAACGGTCCAGTCAGCGAACCAACCACTCCACCTGAATACTATCGAGAGAGCGGCTTCCCTACGGCCCTTTCTCGCCCAGCTCGATTCTCCATTTCAAATGGACAGGCTCTCTCACCATTTGGGAGTGTTTTTTCACCCTCATCTCAAGTGACGTCTCCTACCAGCAACCAGACTCCAGCCCAGGCTTCGAACCAGGAGCCCACCAACCGTACCGGCATGGGATTACGTCGAAACTCGGAGCAGACCTATGGAGCAGCTTTTACCGGCTTCAGAGCCGGCCATGCGTAAGTTTAGTGAAGAAAGATATCATTTCTCCCTCGCTTGTACTAATTACAGATAAATTCGTTAGAAGCCGATACTCCCTCTCATCCAACGTTTTTGGATCAGCCCTTCCACCTGTTTCATCCCGTGGCAATGGATTTAATAACCACATGGGCTTCGGTTCACTCTTTGCATCTAAAAACCCTCTAGAGGCTGAGGAGGATAAATCAAAGCATGAAGATCGCATCTCCACTCCAGATGTGAAGAGCTACCTTCGCATGACTGATCCAGATGACAAGTTCCCTACATTGATGCGCCGAGATGATAATCCAGCAGTTGTAAGCTCATGATATACCCTATTCTTTTATTCACTTCTTCCCCCTAAGTTGCCGAGCTTTACTGACCCACCATCTTTATTTAACCTTAAATAGCTCTCCGCCAATTCTGCAGCTGTTGACTTTGCAAACTCACGCACGCCTGTTCCTGAGAACTTCAATGGCAATGGTCGTCATCATGCAGTGCGCCATAGTCTGCCTCAAAACTCATTGTCCTGGCTGCCCGACAATTCGACTGAGAGTTTGCACCAAACTAGTACTACCAATGGAGGTGGTGCCGGAAACTTCCCTGCAGGACGCCATGTGAACCGTCTTTCTTTGGAGAGCAACCTCTCCGGCCTAGGTGCTCTTAGTACAGCTACCCACCAGCCAAATAACAATGCTACGCATCATAGACCAACCTCTTTACAGCTATCCTATTCTGCAAATGATATTCCTACTACCCACAATGGATTGCATGGTGATTCTACTGGAAGAACCCAAGCTGAGCTTACTCACAATAACTACCAGACCCATAGTCGAATGCACTCTCGCAGCAATGGTGGCTCTGCAAACACCACCCCACCAACCCCACAGTCTGCATCTGATCGTGAGGAGCCTGGTCCTAGCATCCCTTCCTTTCAGCCTACTTTCCAGCCTAATGCCGTGTCGCATGCACTAGTCCTGACCTCTCCCACCACTATTGCTCCAAGTGGAAATGGATCCACCACTCCTACTCCCAGCACATTTGCAACCCCCGTCTATGGATATGGCATGCAAGCATATGCTCCAGGTCCTTTACAGGTCAATGGAAACTACCACGCCGCGGTCCAGGGCCATCCTATGTTTGGAGCATATGGAGCACCACCACCGCCACAACAGCAGCAGGTGAACAACTATGCTCGTTTTTCCGAGAGTCCTCGTACCGCTCAGGGCCGCCGCAGCGGAGATGCTGAAAATCCATTGAACCGTTTTGGAAATGTTCCCCTTGAGAACTACTCTGGTGAGATCTATGGAATGTGCAAGGATCAGCATGGCTGTCGTTACCTTCAGAGAAAGCTCGAGGAGGGATTGCCTGAGCATGTCCAGATCATCTTCCGTGAAACTCAAATGCATGTGGTTGAGCTGATGACTGGTAAGATTGCACACTCTAACCATTCTATATTGACATTATGCTAATAACTCTACTTAGATCCATTCGGCAACTATCTTTGTCAAAAGTTGCTCGAGTTTACCAATGATGAGCAGCGTACTGGCCTCATCAACATCGCTGCGCCTCACTTGGTGCAGATTGCATTGAACCAACATGGAACCCGCGCTCTTCAGAAGATGATTGAGTTTATTTCTACTCCTGAGCAGGTTAGATACTATCGTGAACCGTGTTTTGTTTAGTACCCGACTAACCGTATATAGATCCAAACTGTCATCCACGCTCTCAGTGGTCAAGTTGTTGACCTCGTTCAGGACCTGAACGGAAACCATGTGATCCAAAAGTGCTTGAACCGACTCTCAGCTCCGGATGCTCAGGTACAAACTCTCTTCTTCGACATACTCTCTTTGAACACAGACTTACTTGATATAGTTTATCTATGATGCTGTTGGCAAAGAATGTGTTGCCGTCGGTACTCATCGCCATGGCTGCTGTGTCCTTCAGCGATGCATTGACCATGCGTCTGGAGATCAACGCGCAAGACTGATTGAGCAAATCACCAATAGCTCTTATTCCCTTGTCCAGGATCCTTTTGGTAACTATGTTATTCAGTATATCTGTACGTTTATTCCCTTTCCTTACCTTATAACCTTGTGTTGTGATACTAACAGGACATAGTGGATCTTGGAGAACCACTCTTCACCGGACCACTTTGTGCAACCTTCCAAGGAAGCATCCCCTCCCTCTCCAAGCAGAAATTCAGCTCCAACGTCATCGAGAAATGTATCCGCACTTCCGACTTCAACATGCGCCGAGCCTTCATCAAAGAGATGTTGTTGCCCCACGAACTTCCCAACATGCTGCGTGACTCCTTCGCAAACTACGTTATTCAGACAGCCATGGACTTTGCCGATCCTGAATCTCGTAATACTTTGATTGAAGCTGTCCGCCCGTTGTTGCCAGGAATCCGCTCGCAGCCACACGGACGCCGCATTGCAGGAAAGATAATGACCCTCGATTCTCACGCGCGTGCCAACGGTACCAACGGACCAGCTCCAGGAGCTCCTTTGGCTCTCGATGAAGTACGTGGGGGGTTCCAGCAGCCTTACACTCTTCCTGCCAACCAGTTTAACTCTCAGTTTAACTCCTCCGAGACTTCAACAACTGCCCCATCCGCGGCCGTCTCCGAGTCTGAATATGTCGAAGCTCGATCTCCTCGTAGTGAGAGCGGAAATACCACTATCTTCAGCCCCGTTCCTCAACACACTAGCCACGCCATCAACGGCATCAACAACATGAATGGCATGAACGGTATCAACGGTGTTAACGGGCTTAATGGGTCGAACCCTCATGGATTCAACAACATTTTCTAACTCAGATGAGGGCAAGATTGTATCAACATCTCGTTGCGTGGAGCTGCAATCTACTCACTGCGCAATGTTTTCATTTCTCAAACCTGTAACACCAGCATGATACGATGCCACGACTCATGATTTTACGGCTCTGATTTTAAAAGAATATAAATTCTTACCGCGACAAGAACAGCATTATCGGCAAGACTTGAAACAACAAATACACAAAATCATCCTTTTTACACCTTCCAACTGCATACCGTTAAGAAGCATCTTCTTGGAATCTTGATGATGCCATTTTTCCCACATATGACGATTTTGATATACATCCATTTCTCTGGTCCTTCAGAGTAACTTGGCCTTACCCTAACGAATTTGCATCGTTCTAGCATATTCAGTCTTTCGAGAGGGGGATATGGATGATATCTCCTTTACTTCTTGTTATGTTCACCTTTTGCCACGATGCTAATGCATATTATGGCCTTTACATACTTTCCGCCCACCTCCAAATACCTACTTTCCTCTTTTTTGCTTTCCCTACCCTTGAGGGATTTCCTGATTTTTACCTTCTTTTCCCCCTTCCTTTTGTTCATTTTTGTTTTCATCTTTTGTTTTACTTTTTCTCTTCTTTTCCATGGACATTTGACATTTTAGACCACAGGCCTTGCCGGGGCAACTCTTCGACATGCAAGGTATTGGTTATTAATCTCGGTTTCCCTAAGGACAGGTACATGCAAGAAGAACAGGAAATACCATTTGGTTTTGAATGCTCTGTTGTTGAACTTCTTAGGAAACCATGTCCATACTGATTTTCTGTGCTTTCGTCTCTCCTATTCATGTTTGTGAGCCTAGCTTACACCTTTATCCTCTTCACTTCCTGGGTCTTGCATACCACACCACGACAAGTTTTTCCTCAAGCTCGATATCGAGGATTCCGTCCGAGCGATCGCTTGATTTGACTGCGCCCAACCTCGACCAGGCTGGCTAACACCAGGAGCAGTGGCCTGATCTTTTGTTTTTTTCAATCCTTGTTTTCAATGTTACCCTTTTGCTTTTCTTTCGTGATTTACACTTCTACCCTGATATGCCCATGCAAGCAAATTATGTACCATCAGTTGTGTTCTGCATTGTTCTGCATTCATGTACCTATATGAGCCTCCATTTTCTGGTGGTTCAAATGTTATCAAGATGCTACTTTTAACCCTTGAGCCCCCCGTTGACCCAACTTTCGACACACCTACCGATACTCTACACCACCTCTAGTCATTTGTCGTTCGCCTTTGCAAGTAAAGTTTTGTTTTTGTCAGCCTGCAAGTTAGTTAGTTCCGCAAGTTCCGCAAGTACAATAAAGCACCTCTGTTCTGATTTAGCTCCAGGTACCGTATTATGCTTAAATTTAGTGGCCGCCGCGTACCAATCTTGCCGTAGTGAGCAGCACGAACAATTAAGCCTCGCCTTGCGCATGCAGAGACATGGGGATGTGCTTTTTAAAGGCCAGAGATCCATGCCGCCTGGAGTTTTGGTTATTGTCAAGGGTTGGAGTCAACCTTAAATCGAAGCGCTGCCATCTAAACCTAAAATCTTTATCTATAAATCCAACGCGCCAAGCTCAGGAACATCTTCGAGTTGCGAAATGCGCTGAAAGGACGAATTCAGGCCCACGACACCATTTTATCTCCATTAGCCTGCAGACCAGCTGAAGCGTTTACCTTCATGTTGCCAAACGATCTTGTTCTTTCTATCTCTCGGAAATGGCCCTGCAGAGAGCTGCAGACTAGGCAGTTGGCACATTTACTTTGCGTTCGTAGACAGCTCCCTCCAACCTCTCACTCTATACAGCTCTATTTATAGCTAATAACTTGTCGGTATGCTAACTACATTGTACTAATAGACCTCCTCCCTGCCCTCTCCGCCATCAGTGATAGTTCATGGGCCTAAAGGATCCGGAAAATCAACGATCTTGAGAGCCTTGCTTCAAGCCTATGCCGATAGCCAGAGAAACGAAAATGTGAAGGGAAACAGCAGCCCCGAGGTGGCGCCCAAGGCGAAAAGACAAAAGCTGTCAACAAAGCCCAAAGATAATCCGGAGGCGCGCCGCTTTTGCTATGCAATAGTCAATGTTGCAGAATGTATATCGGCAAACCACTTACTGATGAAGATCGTCTCGAACACAATTGATGCAATGCAACGAGATACAGATGGAGAATTAGATGATGAGTGGATACAAAATATTGGTGGCTCAAAATGTGACCATGTGAGCTCCCTTCCGGGGCTGCTTGGGAATATTCTAATTAAAGCTGGCTGCCAACAATTCGTGATGCTGCTGGATGGCGTGGACGAGCTACGGGAAGGTGGACAAATGCTACTTGCAGCATTGTGTCAGATCGGTGATATGGTATGTACATCCGCCTATTTCCCTCGAGGCAGCACACCAGCACGGAATGCTCAGACCCCAGCTAATCCCACCCGATTTAATCCCCTAGCTATCAAACGTCTCGGTGATATTTACGTCAAAGTTCACACCTCGCCCGCTCCTACTCCATACTGCCGGGGTACCTCATATCAACTTTCCTCCTTACACACGTGCCGAAACGATAGCTATTCTCACCAATCTACCTCCTCCCATGGTCCCCCAGCTATCGGAAGTTACCGCTGCCAAGTTATACCCTTCATTCTTGACGACATTATATGATTCACTGATTGGCCCAACAGCGGGGACAATCTCCATCTTCCAATCCGCGTGTGAGAAACTCTGGCCACGGTTTGTCGCACCTATATTAAACGGCGAGACACCGCCAGGGGGAAGCCTGGCAGAATGGGACTTCCCTCGGCTCCTTGTGAGGAACAGATCACTGTATCAACACCAAGGAGAGCAGTTATTAAGCCACCACATTGTTTCTGATGACTACACAATGACGCCTACCACCACTTCAACAACCAAACGGCCAGCCTTCACTTTACCCTCCCTTCCATACTTACCAACTCTCGTACTTACCGCTGCCTTTCTTGCCGCGCATATACCCCCTCGCCTTGATTTAGCACTTTTCTCAAAGTTCACACCATCGACTAAACGCCGTAGAAGACGTTTAAATGTTCCTGTCCAACCGAAAGCATCCAATAAGCCAGAGGAGGACCAACCTGAAGGTACACCGAAGAAGGGTGGAAATCAATCCAAGGTGCCTAAACGAGCAACTAACACCAACTCCGTCCCCGGAGGCACCCGTGGCGGCCGAAGTGGCTACTTCGTCAGTCCACACTCCTTTTCCCTAGAACGTCTTCTCGCCGTTTATCGTGCCATAGATCCAAATCCCCCGTTGGTCGCCGATATATCTTTAGCAGATATGGTATACCCGGAGCTAGCAACGCTACAACGATTGCGTCTACTTGTTCCCGCTTCTGCTGTAGCAGCTGCTGCTGGAGGAATTGTGGATGGGGCGGAGAAGTGGTGTCTAAATGTCAATGCCATGGTTAGCTCTGGAAACTCCATTAGTGATGAATGGGTTGTAGAGATGGCTAAAGGGATAGGTGTGGAGGTTGAGGAATACTTGGGACTAGGCTAATGATGGGTTTTAATGAGAGGAAAATATACGTGAGTGAATCATTTGCCATTCAGAGCCATCTATCTACATATATTCCTCAATATATTCCAAATTCCTAGTGCCAAAATATGGCCTCACTACCCATATCAATAATCACGGCCCTGAATACCTTCCACGAATTCCAGGACGGGCTCTGAATGTTTCACGATGGCCCCTCATCACTCTTTATGGTTGTACTCCTTATCAAATATGTGACAACCCGTAAGATATACACCTGTCCGCGGCTTTATATGACCCGCTCCCACTGAAAGTTGAGCTCTCCCCTTCATACTCCTTATCCATACCACTTTTACTCTACCCTTGATATCATTTTCCCCAGAAGTTATCTTGAGTTAGGTCGACATGTATCAAAGAAGCCCGTGTAATATATTGTTTGCTCTCTGGTTAGGCATACAGATGTCACACTATCCCGCTCAAGGTATTTATGTGCCCGATAAGCCGACCATTCGTTTGCAATTATTCGTACCAACGGCCCAATATTAACACCACACATAGCATACGGCTATTCCCAATCCTGTACCACAATAAATAGACATACCATCTGCTGTCCTGGGTCATTAGTTGGGCTCCGTTCCACCAACGGGGTCCTCCAATCCGGAGAATGCTGTATCCAACAGCAGCGCATCGAAAATCGAGCCCATAATGACGTGGAGATGAGTAAGTGGGCGTATAGCGATTTCTATCGCTTTTTCGGCATTGACATAACTTTTGTATACCAACCGACCTAACCGGAAACTATAATCAGGATGTCAACCTGGAGAGATCTCGGTGCCCATTACAGCAGACGATTACAATGACCGAGTTGCAGCAGCTATTGGGAAGAACCCGCCCACTGACCGGCCCTCGAAGGGCTCTGGTCATAGCAATTCCTCCCATAGAGGTACGACATTGAGGAAGATTGGGATCATGTATGCAATAGCTGCCATTCAATTTCTGGGTATACTAGCCATATAATCTCCCTGCACGAGGTCCCCATGCCAGCGTCTTTTAGGACAGTCTCGAGTTAGTATAGCTTCTGCGGTGGTCTTCGAACCTTGGCTTCATGCTAGCTATACTGAATTGAAGTTGAAGAAATGTCGTCGCATAAAATACCCAAATGATATGGACAAGAGTGGATATATTCATCGTTACCGCGTTTTGTAGTCTAATCATAAGTTGAAGTAGCCAGATAACCACCCATTCCATCATACTTCCTAGCAGGTAACCATGCCCCTTCCCATGTATAGTAAATTTGCCACGGACCTCTTCAGAAAAATGTATATCGTAGCCCAAAATGCCGCGTATAAAAAGAATGAAATAGACAAGAAGATAGAAGATATAGCAAAGACTTAGTTTGCTGCCTTTTTAGGGCCTCTCAAAGGTAGGGCCTCTGATACTTGTGGAACGGCCCACCAATCGTGCCACCGAGACTGTGACCCGACTTCAGGGATCTCAACGGAGAGATTGAGAGGTTTGGAGGGTTCTTTAGCCAAAATGGCTTTTTTGACTGTATCAATAGCGATACTTGTTGCAATACATGCCCGAAGCATATCCTTGGCGTTCTTGATCCAATCACCCTCCAAGCCAGATACGGTCTTTGAGGGCTTCTCCTTCGGTACCAGGTAAGGGCCGTATGCCAGATATTTTTCCAGTCCCTTCTTTGCTTCAGAAGCGGCTCGCACCGCCCTGGTTAAAATTGCCTTATCACTTTCGCCATCCAATGTGGCTTCACGCTCATATATATCAAAGGGAACCACTTCGGGCAAGGAGATCGGAAGGAACGGCTTCATGCGGAGCTCATAACGAAGCTTTGACGCCGAGTAGCCTGGTGAGGAAGTGCAGCTCAAACTAATTAGGTTATGACGTGAAAGAAGAGTATACAAGG
>JANTQJ010000763.1:0-10880 GCA_032989685.1 Arthroderma sp. PD_2
AACTAGAAGGAATCCAAACGCTACTCGGGCGACGGTAGCTAACGCGCTTCCCCATTGTTCCAGACTTCCTTTTAGTTGCATCGAAAGGATAGAACAGGCCATCGCGGGCCATACTGTCACAAGTCCCGGGAGGTCAAGCAGGAGAAGTTTCTCGCCAGATGATGTAGAAGGCGAATTCGGGGTGCGAAGGGTTTCGAAGGAAAATATCATAGCAATAAAACATATGCCTCCTATTGGAATGCTGGCATAGAATGCCCATCTCCATGACAAGCGATCAGTGAAGATCACCCCAAGAAATACGCCGGCAATATTAGAGATTCCATAGCCTGCACCAAGGATACCAATATATAACGGACGTCGGCGCGGGTCTATGGCGTATCCGATGATAGTATAGGCGCCAGTTAGAACGCCGCCCCCACCAATCCCAGAAATGGCACGGCCAGCAATGAAGGTCGTCGAGTTAGATGCAGCCCCGCAGATAATAGAACCTAGCCCAAAAATGAGGAGGGAGACAAGAAAGGTGGGCTTTAGAGAGAAATAGCTGAAGGCTGGCAGATGTCAAGAAGTAGGCAGCGCCGTACCATCCGGCACATTTGGAACCATTGAACTCATCGACGATCCGGGGGGTGGTTGCAGTCAGAATGGTGAGTTCGAGGAAGATTAAGAAGAGGGATGCAAATAATGCTGCAGTAAGCAGGAAGAGTCTCACTCTGTCGCGTTTTAGCGCCAGATCTATGGTGATGCCTGTATCTGCTAGCTCCTTTGGCTCATCGGAGCCTGTTGACTTGGGCTCAAGCATTGTTCCGTGAAGGATGTTGTGATAGCTAGTGGGCCAATATTTTGATATCCCCAAGGCCACTCTCTCGGTGAAAAGGTTAGGAGACGAAGAGTAGAAAGAGGGATAGATCCCAGTTAAGAGGTAGCAAGGAATAACAATTGCAACAAGACAAAGCCGATGTTCATCACATATCTGGGGCGTTAGATCTGCATTAGCAAGATTATGTGAACAAAGGGTGATTATAGTGGCAGGCAAAGCAAAGTTGCAGATCCTTTATATTTGACCAAATAGCGATCGAGGCAGAAGGTCACATACATAGATGTGTATTTATGATCAACATCATTATGCTGGGTGACTTTGCCAGTACAAAGTACTTTCACCCAGAATATACTTCATCAAGTGGTCAGTAAGGATGTGAGAGATCAGAGTCAACACTGATTCGGTAGCCGCTCTGCCTCAGTCCTTTGTAAGGGACGTTTTGGGAATGGCAAGGCATTGATCAGCTATAACCAGGGAATAGGCTGGTAACGCGGTGCAGATGCAGCTCGTGATCATCTATCAAGCAAAAGATGACCGTATAGGTAAAATGTTAGTAATGTCCGTCCGTTGAGAGTGGTTCTCCGAGAGTATTGTGGTGTTACCCAAAGCCATAAATAAAAAAGGCTTACTAGAGGTCATTGATTTCTAGTAGGCGCACGAGCGCTAGCTCTGATCAGACGTCCTGAAAGGCCCAGGGGTCTGTAAACATAGGCTTCATGGCGCTCTAGGACCGCAAGTATCGGTTCTAGATATATGGATATCATCCTCCTGTTCGCCTTATATATGGAGTTTCCGTACCCTGATAAGATAACATAGTTACCATCCTTTAGGTCAGGTACGGGTAAAGTGATACCTGACCTTTCGCCGCCAATATCATCTGAGAGACGAGTCGCATAATCATCTCCTCCAATCTGCAGGCCTGACATCCATTATTCATCCTGTAGATTGATCGACAGGCTTGAACCAGTCCGCTATAATATTCACTTCCGCCATCAAAGGGTGTTCTCTAAGATCCCTTCTCGTGCTTCTCTCGATTCGGTGGTCACTGGAGAGAGTATGGTTGCATATTCGTGGGAGGACATTATTCCAAGGTGTTATCAATGATCGCCTTGGAGTCTAATAGCGATGGATGCTGCTCGGTTTGTTCGATTCGGCGTCGACAGACGTGTCCTCGAGATTGGTCTCCTGTTCGCCGCCCTTGTTCTCCCCTCTTTCAGACTTCAGACTGGTCTCCAGGCGCCACTGTAAGACTATCTCTGCATCTGTCGTAGCGTTGGCCAGCTCTCGAACGAGTCTGTCGTCGTATTCTCGGTCCCTCTCGTTTGCTCTCTCTCAAGCGAGGTGAGAAGCGAGAGGCGAGACGAGGCAGTGATGTAACCCGTAGTCCCATGTCAATTTGATATCAACTAAAAACGCTCCTTGTTGGCTCGTTAATGTTGTTAGCGAGAGTGTGTTGTTGGTCTGAGGGATTTTGGCGGTCGAAGTCAGTGCCAAAACTTCAACTTCTCCAGCTTCAACTTCTCGACTCGAGAACATCGACAAACATCGCAAAGCCATTTCGGCCTCAGCCAGGGCGTTCATGCAACCACGCATGATCTTTGTACTTGGGCATGCCTCAGTCTCTATTCATCTTGGATAAATAGCGCTGGCAACTCCACAGGAACAATAGCAAGCAAGCTTCAACCTAGCAGATGGTACAAAGAACGAGGCACATTCACCTCAAGGCTGAAAGTAATCACATAGAATGATACCGTCTGACCAGCCTAGAACACAGCAGGGAGAGAGTGAGAGTCCATGGCCATGTTTCTCATGTTGGCGTCGACGTCTAGCTGGCTCGCTGTGGCTTCTTTTCCATCTCATCTCTCCTCCCCGAGGACCATGGATCTCCTCCTGGTATTTCAACCAGATACAATTTCGATGAGAGATCGCAGACTGCATACCGACTTTCAACCACCACCGACGGCGTAGCCGGCTTGCCTCGATGCCTCAGATTCCTATCTCAGGCGGTCTGTCGACAGATTCAAGGTCTGTTGATGAGCAGCGGCTGCGGGCAAAATGGACGTTGCTCTTCTCCTTCACCTCCACGAGGCACATCGCCACCTTGGTTCTTGCTGTCACCTTTAGCATTGCCTGTGGTCTTACCGTGCCTCTGCTTGCCTGGGTACTGGGCAAGTTATTCAATGCGTTTTCTAGCTTTGGTTCTCATTCGATCTCTGCCAGCCAGCTGATATCGGCCACGTCTCTCGAGTGCATATATTTTCTGGCCATCGGGTCCGGTATTTTGTTTTTGGACTGTCTATACTTCTCGTTGTGGGTTATTTTTGGGGAGCTACAGGCTAAAAATGCAAGGAAATGGACATTCGAGGAGCTTCTGAACAAGAATATGGAGTGGTTCGACGGAGTACCAGACGGGCTTCCCGCCGTCTTGCCTCGAATTCAAGCGTACGCTGATAGGATCTGTCTTATACCGATACCAACTCGACGCTCTACTGACAATTTTGTATGACATAGATATATCCGGGACCTCCAACTCGCAACATCCCAGCCGCTGGGGGCTACTGTATACAACCTTACGGCTTCTATAGCAGCCCTAGTGCTGGCCATGTACATATCATGGAGCTTGACCCTCGTGTGTCTTGCTAGTGTACCCATATGTGCGGTTATCATAGCAGTCTTCTCCTCAAAGATCCAACCAAAAATCGAGTCTCAGCAGGCAGAGCTCACGAAGGCGTCCAAAGTCGTTACCACAGCTATCTCCTCTATCGACGTGGTAAAACATTTCAACGGACAGGAAACGGAAGCCAGCAGGTATAAAGCGGCGATTGAGGAGGCAGCACACTGGTATTACAAAGAAGCCCTCTACAGTGCGTCGCAGATCGGCCTTATCTCCCTTTTAACCTTTGGCATGTTTGTACAGGGCTTTTGGTATGGCAGCTACCTTGTAGGTAAGGGTACGCTGACTGCAGGTGAAGTCTTGACAACTTTCTGGGCGTGTTTGCAGGCGACACAGTCTATAGAAGAGATTATACCTCGCTTGATCATCCTTGAGAAGGGTCGTACAGCAGCCGCTGCTCTTAGACATATATTCAAGAATGCTTGTCACGTCTGCACATCTCGAAGTACAAGGGGAAAGGGCCTCTCGCCCATGTTTTGCGAAGGCGACATTAGATTCTCAGAGGTGAAACTGACCTTTTATCTCTCGGGATAACTACGTTCTTATATATATCCTAACTTATCATAACTATTTTTCTAGGTTACATTTGCATATCCGTCACAACCTGATAGGAGAGTATTGGATAATTGCTCTTTCTTCTTTCCGGCTGGGGATACAACTTTTGTTGTTGGTAAAAGTGGCTCGGGGAAAAGCACAATTGGGAATTTACTCATGGGATTCTATGCCCCTACCTTCGGGGAAGTATACATCGACGACAGGTTGATTCAAACACTGGACATGAATTGGATCCGCAACAACATTACCCTAGTACAGCAAGAGAGCATTCTTTTCAACGAAACAATATTGAAGAATATCACATTTGGCTCCCAGAATGTTGAAAATATCACACCTCAAGATATATTCGCGGCCACAAATCTTGCTGGCCTCCAAGACACCATTCTCAGCTTTCCATCAGGCCTTGATACGATCGTTGGCTCCGGTGGGAGTTCCCTCAGCGGAGGGCAGCGCCAAAGGGTAGCATTAGCAAGGGCTAGATTGAGAGATACCCCAATATTGATACTTGACGAGTCCACCAGCGCGTTAGACTACGCGGGGAGAATCTGTTTGATGAATGCTATCCGCGCTTGGCGCCAGGGGAAGACTACCATCGTTATCACTCACGACTTGTCCCAGATTAGATCGCAAGATTTTGTGTACGTCGTCGACCAAGGTAGAATCGCACACCAGGGTTACAAGCATGTCCTTGAGAAAGAGGCAGCTGGCATCTTCGACCTCAGCTACCTTACAACTTTGCCACCAACGCATGTACCACTCCCAACGTGGGCTCCTAGATCCGACGTCTCTTCGTCACAACAAAGGAGAAGGTCCAGCTTTAGCAGCGTAGAAAAGCCGGTGGTTGACCGACGCTCATTG
This sequence comes from Arthroderma sp. PD_2, assembly GCA_032989685.1. NCBI lineage: Eukaryota > Fungi > Ascomycota > Eurotiomycetes > Onygenales > Arthrodermataceae > Arthroderma > Arthroderma sp. PD_2. Next base: position 4,905 of record JANTQJ010000763.1, read on the forward strand.
CCAACGCCACTTTCTCCGTTCTTTCACCGCGCCCTTTCTCTTGAGCGAGCCTATGGAGAGGCTGACCACAGCCGGCCACGACCAGCTAGTACTATATCTGAACGCCTTATCAAACCTATGAGCTTTAATCTCAAGAATACCTTTGCAGATGAAGCATCATTGGAGCTAAATGCATGGAAAGACAAAAGGATGGAGGCAAATTCAGGCCATCTATCAATATCGACCATAAGCAATCAAGAACCATCACCTTTAGAGCCCGAAAAACAACCAAAGCAAAAAACTTATTCGATATCACAAATACTTATAACTGTGATACCGTCCTTGTCACCTTCCGACAGGACGTCGTTGCTCGTCGGATTTATAGCAGCATTTTTCCATGCCGCTGCAACACCTTGTTTCTCCTATCTCTTCGCACAGCTGTTAAGCACTTTCTTCATTGTTGAGAATAGATCCCAACTAGCGAAACAGTGGGCTCTTGCAGTCTTGGCCATATCCGTTATTAACGGGTTAGCATCGTTCTTCATGCATTATTTCCTCGAGCGATGTGGGCAAGCCTGGATAAATCAATTCCGTTACAAAGCCATTCGAAAGATCTTACAACAGTGTAAGTCCTGGTTCGAAAAAGATGAGAACAGCTTATCGAACTTGACTCACTGTCTGGACCGAAACCCAGAAGAAATGAGAAATCTGGTCGGACGGTTCGCATGCTTCATGTTCGTTGCAGCCGTAATGACTCTTATCGGGTTCATCTGGGGAGTAGCAATATGCTGGAAGTTGGCCCTAGTTGGGGCTGCTACTGCGCCTCCCCTGTATGGCCTAACAAGACTCTACGAGAAAATCAGTGGATTTTGGGAAAACAAATCGAACCAAGCCAGCGAGACCATGGCAGGAATATTTACTGAAACCTTCCTCGATATTCGAACGGTCCGATCGTTAACTTTGGAATCGTACTTCCATATCAAGCACAATAAGGCCAATCGTAAGGCTCTAACAATTGGTATCAAGAGAGGTTGCTATTCCGGCTTATTTTTCGGGGTTTCGGAATGCTCAATTCTGTTCGTCTACGGTAAGAGAGCTTGTAGGCCCCTCTACTCATGAAACACTCGTCTTAACACTGCTTCCCTAGCTCTCGTTTTCTACTATGGGGCCGTTCTTGTTTCGAGCTCTCAGTATTCAGCCAAGGATATCCTAATGGTGTTTTCCATGCTCCTGTTTAGCATGGCGAATGTGAAAGGGGTGCTCGCGTTGGGTAAGCTCATCTCTACATCCCATATATTGCTTGCTTTCATATTCATGTAAGAATGGGATTTTAGTTCCGCAGATCAGTTCTTCCAAAGACTCTGCAAATAGGGTATTGCAGCTAGTCGATTTGCCGGATGATCAATCGCATGAGGGTCAAGGCAATCTGCGCATACCAGACCCTGCACCTCTGATATTCAGTGGCGTGGACTTCAGCTATCCAAATCGGCCAGATAAGAGAATCCTCAAGGAATTCGACCTGGCCATCCCCAGAAGCTCTTGCACTGCAATCGTTGGGCCGTCTGGTTCCGGGAAGTCAACCATATCATCTCTTCTCCTCGCGCTCTATCCATCTCCCCCATCACCAGGTAACCAAGGCACCATCACCCTAGGGGGGGTAAACATCCGCAACATCCATGTTCCTACTCTCCGGTCATTGATTTCTTTTGTTCCTCAGGATCCTACGTTATTCCCTGCCTCGATCAGGGACAATATCATCTACGGTCTAGATGAGAACTCCCGGCTCAGGACGGCCGGGAATATCAAAGCCGCAGCTACGGCGGCAGGAATTCACGATTTCATCTCCTCGCTTCCGTCGGGCTATGACACGCTCGTTGGAGATGGCGGAGTAGGCGTTTCCGGCGGTCAAGCTCAGAGAATCGTGATTGCTCGGGCGCTTGTCCGTCGCCCACGAGTTCTGATACTAGACGAAGCAACATCTAGTCTTGATGTCGAGAGCGCAACTGTGATTAGGCAGACAGTATCGAAACTGATGGCTTCTAGGAGGACTTTAACAGTGATTATCATCACACATGCAAAGGAGATGATGGAGCTGGCGGATAATGTGGTGGTCGTCGACGAAGGCACAGTGGTTGAAGAAGGCTCGTTCACAGACCTGAGCAATCGGAGCGGCGGGAGGCTCAGACGGCTGTTGAGGATGCAATTGTAAATGAAGTTTTCTGACACTTTTACTGTTCTGTTAATTATTATTTAATATTGAATATAGTCCGTATCAAGCCTACCCATCTCGCTGAGCTGTTTGTATAGTTACCATGGCTGCGTCTCTCCTAACCACGAATTCTCCCACAACACACAACCATGGCCACCAATAAACCGACCCTTTGCCGACCCGTGCGTATATTTGCCAGCAGGATAATTGGGATGAAGAAAGGAAGAAAGAAAAAAGAAAAGTTGATTAGGCCGAAGCCACCAGGTATAGCTAAACCTTAGGAAAAGTCGATCGCGGGAGGCGTTTTCCCTTTGAAAAAGATGCATCGAGTGGCCCGTCCCATGAGATCTGAGGCCCCCAATAGGCCATAGACGCCCCATGAAGCCCAAGATTTAAGCATCAGGGCGTAGATTAGCGTGCACTAACTACGGGGGGCACTGAATATAGGAGATGTATCTGATCTGTGGGGGGAATATAGGAGGCACGCCACAGCGTATAAAGAGTTCGAGCCCGCCCGCCCCCCTTTGACTGTTTGTCGTTTTTCTCTTCTTGTCTTCTACTAGTGATTTTCTTTACTGGCGATTCTGATTTGCTATAGACTATATCTATGGGCTTTACAGACTGCATAGGCTTGTCCCTGTGGTGGATCATTCTATTAAGAGAGAGAAAAAGAGTCTTCTTATCCATGACACATTAAATAAGAAAATACCATCGGTCTTCCATCATCACTATCATAATCATAGGCTGTTGTTCCTGTTGCATGCTGTTGACTTAACAAGGCAAACTTCCTGTTTCCAACTGGTTGACCGTTTTCCCATCCAACAATGCCACCGCTGAAATACACCAAAGGAATAAGAAGAAAAAGAGAGAGATTCCCAAAAAGTTCCAGTCTGGTCAAACAACTCTATGGCCCGGATTGACGCAAAAGGAGAGGCAGAAAGGATATAAGAAGAAAAAAGAGAGAAAGGGACAGGTCGCATAAGGGTAACAAAATCTGGAGCAGCTCAATCGAGCAGTGCTAATGAGGCCAGAGACAAGAATGCGAATGGGAGAGTGCAAGAAACATGGTATAATGGAGGAAATCCAGAAAGAGGGGGGGTATAAGGGCATCCCCGAAACGGCGATGAGATGACTGCAAGATATGATGGAAATATAAGAGAGAAAGAACAAGCATAAGACGGGAAGGATGAAGCCTGCTCTACTCGTCATCCGAGAATTTTCGCTTCTTCGTACCTGGTTTCCTGCCTGTTATAACACGCCTGGGAAAAGCGAATGAGACCATGTCAGCGATCAATACTCTCCAAACGCAGGATATGAGGGTTGGGGGAATACATACACGATATTATACCCGTGATGTGCACGATTGGAGAGATCCTTCCTCAGTCCGGCGAGGAAGACCTCCGTCTCATCTCTCGGCCAGCCGAGGACTTCGACCAGCAAGCCCAGCGCGTACGGCTGAATGGCATCTGCGTACTGGAGCTGCTGATACCGGCCGGCGAGTTTCAGCTCCGCGTCCTTGGGCCAGGTATTTATCGGCAGCCTGAACTGTCTTTCCCTTACGTCGACGAACCCGGCCTCCTCCACCCACTGCTTGACGTTTTCGGGAGCAGTCAGGGTCTGGCCGATGAGAGCGCATGCTTTGATGCAGCTTGACTCCCATTGACGCAGGAAGCAGTCTTCGGGGATAGAGTTGTCGTCGCACATCGCAGTTACATCGGTTTCTTTGGCTTCGATATAGCCGCCGGGGATCAGGTTGCTGGTTCGCGAAAAAAGTTCAGCCATATTAGCGGCGGAAACTCAAAGACTGGAACGGGAACGGGAGCGGGAACGCGGGAAGGTAGAAAAAAGAAGAAAAGAGAGACATTAGGGTTCGTTCCCAAAGTTTTTCACGGGCTTGACTTACTCGTATACTTGAGAGAGCAAACGGCGCCAGTCACGGATGGCGCCGTTGAGGTTTTGGAAATGGATCAGGTCGAATTTCTGCCTGAAGGTCCATTCGCTTTCGGCGTCGTCGATCTCGAAGGAGATGTTTGGTGAGACCCTGTTTGCGGGAGTGTTAAAAGAGCTGACTACGAGCGAAGAGTGGTTTTTACTGACCAGGTGGGCTGGATGGGCGAGATGTCGGTCCCTATGACCTGTGTGGCTGGGTATGCGCTGTGTGGGTGGTTAGGGACAAAACACCACGGCAAAGAGGAAAAGAAAAGAGAAGAGAGAGCGAAAGAACTAACTCTGCGACGTCCATCGCCCAGATGCCTGTTTGCACGTCAGCAAGACGAAGAAGAAGAAGAAGAAGACATGCATACCTGTTCCTGTGCCGACGTCGAGTATCGCCTCTGGGTTGTCTGATATGGGCGCAAAGATGAGCCGTCCGCCAAAGAGCATGCCGTATATATGCTGGAGAAAGTCATGGCGATCAGACTCGGCCTGTTCATGTTAGAACATCTCGACACATCAATTAGAAGAAGAAGAAGAAGAAGAAAAAGAAGAAGCCAACCTCGTCGTTGGGCAGGCAGTATCGCCCTTCTCTAAAGGAAGCATAACGACGTCCGTTCCTGTAGACGTAGCTGGTAATGCTCGATGTCAAAGACTGCAGCGAGTTCTCGTCGCTAAGAGAGAGACCAGTTAGAATGCTTGATTACTCGACCTTGACTCTCTCGTTTGAAGAGAGAAAAAAGAACTAACCCATCGCTTCCGACGGCTGAGTCGCTGTCATCAAACTCATCGTCGTCCGGTGCGATGTGTGGCACATCATCACGGACGGGCGACGGGAGCTGGAGCTCGACGGGGAGATCACCATCTTCAGGCGACGGCTTCGAGAGCTTCGACGGCCTGGGACCATCGACCTCAGCAGAAGCAGAAGCAGAAGCAGAAGAAGAAGCTGTAGCAGCGGCCATGGGTGATGGATGTGCGAATGAAAAGGAAAACGTCTCCAGCCACGGCGCCGTATATAAGTTGGAGTCGCGGGAGGCAGCAGAAGCACCGCCAGCAAGCCGTTGGATGGCGGACATCGAAGCCGTTTGACTAGCGCTAGACAGGGCCAGCGACAGAGTATAGTATATAGTAGTTATTATTTATTATTATTAGTGACAGCGTCTTCTCCTTTGTCTCTTTGTCTCGCTGTCTCTCTGCTGGATTTTCAGTGAAGATGGAGATAGAATGGTCAAAGATGGAAGTGAAGAAGAGAAGAAGAAGAAGAGAAGAGGAAGAAGCCCTGCAGAAATGGCAGACAGGGCCCCCAGGATCACTCTCTCTCTCTTGCTTTCTCCTGCTTTTCTCCTCGTTCTCACTGCTTTTTAACGAGTCTAACCTGAACCCTTGAGAGGCCGCTCAACGGTTGTTGCTGGCTAGGCGGGAAGTTCCCTGTAAGACCCCCCCGAACGGCCTATAAAACTTCACCCCCTGGATATAAGTTAGGGGGGGAGGCCCAATTGATACTTGACTCTCTTACTCCTGACTTACTGATGTATAGGTAGAGCTTTCTCTGGCGGCTTCTTCTCCTTCTCTCTCTCTCTCTCTCTCTCTCTCTCTCTCTCTTCCTATCTTCCGCTCTACTCGTCAACAAACAATCATGGTGCTGGTGCTGAGTGCTGTCGCCGCCGCCGCCGGCCTGCTCTCGCACTGGCAGCTCTTCGTCCGCGGCGAGTGGGAGAGATATACGCCTGATATTGCTGCTGTCTACTCCCTGGCCGCTGCTGGCCTGCTCGCCGGTCTACTTCTCGTCCAGCGGCTCTCCATCTGCGACTCGCTGGTTACCCTGGCAGTCCTGCTTGCATCCTATTTCACCGCTC
>JANTQJ010000764.1:0-10869 GCA_032989685.1 Arthroderma sp. PD_2
AAAAATACCATTTCTCGGCTTAAACTTCAAAGACCGCAGTATCTCGACAGCGGGGATCAAAAAGGCCAGAGTCTTTCCCGAACCCGTCTTTGCTGCACCTAGAATATCCCTGCCAGCCAACGAAGGCGGAATCCCCCTCTGCTGGATCTCGGTCATGGTCGTGAACCCCATGTCCGCAATCGCCTTGAACGTCGGCTCGGAGAGCGCGAGATCGCTAAACTTGTCCGACGCTGCCTCTTGCGTGGGGAGCGCCATTGTGTCTGCAGAAGGTAGGGCCGGTGCATCTGTGCCAGCGCCGGCTCCGTCTTCTATATGTTGAGCCCCATTCTCAGCATCCTCGACTTCACTGTCGTCGTGCTGCTTGACCTTTTGCTTCTTGGTAGGTGTCTCTGCGCGCTCTAGCTGCGAGTCCGCCTCTACCTGCTGCGACTTTGCATTCTTCCCTTCTGAGCTCTTGTGCTTTCTCTTTCTCTTCTTCGCGTGATCCTGTGCGGTCTCCATCTTTGCCCTGCTGTCGAATATGCCCGCTTCTTTATATCCTTCTTGTCTGTATTCTATATTTTTTTTTACCTTTTTGCTGATAGCGAAGATAATGATGAAAAATAATTTCTTGGAGCTTAAGGATAAACTGTTTTTCCATATCACGTGAAACTAACTTATGTAATCCTGACTTACCTAAGCGTTTCTCTTGAAAGTTTATTAGTAGGTTTAATGACTAAGCTTAGTAATAAAGTACCACGTGCTCGGCGCTTCGTCCCGGTTTCCCGGAAGCTTTTTTTCCTTTTTCGGACTCCAAAAAAACGGCCCTTTTTTTTCTTTTCGATCCATGGAAAAAAAGCCGAACGTCCACTTTTTGCGCTTCCAGATTTAACGCCCCCCGATATCGACCTATCTTCCGGTATGGAGAATATTCTATCTTCGAGGTGTCCATATTCACAGGCCGGTTGAAGTCAGCGGAGTCGCCGTTGAGCAGGTTGAGCCGAATGTTCGACCCGGGCGGTCCTTATCACGGCTTGTCGATCATGCGGGCTTATCTCCCTTTTAGACAGACAGAAAGACAGAAAGACTGAATGACAGAAAGACGGGGAGAGAGGAAGACCCATGGATGGAGAACGGGACTCGGAGAACATAGTTTGCCCGTCGGAGAACTATCTCTGGTACAATGGCCAAAGGATGCGCCAGGACATTGGCGTTATCTGATAATCGTGATGAGAAACGCTCAGAAGCCCCCCTTTAGCCAGGTCGCCCAGCCACTACGAGCACGATCAACTGCCCTTCTCGCTCAGGGTCCTTGTCTAGTCGTTATATACCTAATTGCCCAAGGAGCAGTGCCGCATCTGATACCAGGATGCGCCATAGTTGCGCCATTCCGACGAGATGAGGCAAGTTGAGCGAGGGTTCTCCGGCCAAGTGACCCGCTCTGGGGAGGATTCACCCATTTCTCCGAGATATTGTACTGATCAGATATCCGTTGAACCGTGAAACGAGGACAACTCTCTTTCTGACATCAAACTTTTCTCTCCTTCACGTTCTACTATGTAGGGCGCATACTTGCTGTATGGTCTATGGGGATACAACTTTCCTCCATATGGCCCACAGGAGGGAAATCTAAGGAAGATTTAGGGAAGCACGAGGGTATGCAGCCCTTTTTTGCTTGTCGTTGTCGTTAAGCGCGTTCGCCTCGGCTGTTCTCCTTACGGGGGTTAGCATGGCATGAGCTTTTTCCCTACAGCGGGACCCATGCGAGCGATCGATGATCGACGGGGCGCCATGCGAACTTAAAGGAGATTTTGATAGCGGATGTACCATGGCACCATACGCCATGCTCTTGAACGGGCGACTGGGATAGGTTCACGACGTCAAAGGCCAAATATCATATGCTAGGGCAGGACTCGGCCAAAGGAGTCAAAGCAGATGCCAGGGCAGATGTCAATGGCAGATGCTTGGACAGATCATGAGCAGATGCCAGAGCAGACCCCGATGCCGAGAAAGATATATAAACCATGACGGTGGCTTCATTTGGAGTCGGCTCTCCTTCTTCTTCCTCTTCTCACCGACTCGCTCTTTTCTCTCTTTCTACCCCCTCTAGCTTCTGTCGTTCGCTCTGCCCTCGTTGATCTTGGGCTTACAGTCTTTATCCTGTATATCTATACCCCTTATCCAGATCTACCCCTCAAACAAACCAAGATGAAGTCCGTCTTCTTTGCCCTCCCGCTCCTTGCGGCCCTTGCCTCTGCCCGTGCTGTCGCTGGCTCTGGCTCTGACAATGCCGTTGCCTGTGCCACCGCCTTCTCCAAGTGCGTCGAGAGCGCCGTGGCCTCTGGATCCGTCCAGGGCCTCAAGTGCGCCGAGCTGAAGGGTATGTCGAAACATGCTGCAGTCCTATCTACCACTCAACTAACCACCCTGATAGAAGCCTGTGCTGCCGCCATCCTTCCCCGGTCTGCTGCACCCCCTACCCCCGAGATCCCTGGCCTCGACATCTCCAAGATCATCGAGGCCATCGAGAAGGTGTTGGGCCAGAACAGCACCGTCGACACCAAGGCGCTGGCCACCCAGATCCACAACGACATCTCTGCCAACGGCTTCGACATTGGCTCCCTGATCAATGCCATCATCAACGCCTTTGACGGCAAGGCTGGCGGCGTCGACGTCGGCAAGATCATCAACGAGATCATCAAGGCCATTGGCGGCATTGCCGGTGACGTTGGCAGCTCCAGCGCACTCGGAGGCCAGATCGATGCCGGTGCCATCACCAACATCATCATGTCCTCCATCGAAGGCCCCGGTCTACCCGACTTTGACATCGGCGCCATCGTCAAGGAGATCCTCGCTGCCATCGGTTCAGGCGGTAAATTTGAAATCGGCAAGTTCGTCAACACCATCATCCACCTCTTCAACGGCAAGACCGGCGGCATCGACGTCGGCAAGATCGTCAACTCCATTGTCCGTCTCATCATCTCTTCCGGCATCTTCGCCAGAGACGAGCAGGTCAACGCTGCCTCCCTCCTCGACATCCCCAAGCTCATCAACACCATCATCCAGATTGTCGGTGACGGCAAGAACATCGACGTCGGCAAGCTGGTTCAGGCCATCGTCAGCCTCATCGGCGAGGTCGTTGGCGGCATCGGTGGCATCATCCCCGGTGGACTCAGCGTCAACGCCCACGCCAACGTCCACGGAAACGTCAAAGCAGCTGCTCTGCCCTTTGACTTTAGCCAGTTGATCAACGGCATCCTGGAGCTTATCAGCGGTGGTGGCGGCTTCGACATCGGCAAGCTGATTGAGCTGATCATGAAACTTGTCGGCTCCATCCCCAAGCCTGGCCAGTAGAGTAGCAGACTTCTAGAGCAATGAGATAGAGATAGCGACAGCCAATGAGGGACGCTACTACGACTGGAGGCGGGCAGTCAAGGTTCTAATGTTTATATATTCCTGTATCTAATTATCGTCATTCTTTATCTTCTCTTCTCATCCCATTCTCGTCTTCTTCCTCTCGGCTTCTTCCTCTCATCTTCTCGTCTTCTTCTGTTCTCATCGTCTCACCGTCATCTGTACGTCTATCCGTCCACTCCGTCGTACAGTAACAGTCGCACAAGGACAGCTGTTGCCGTGGGAGCTCGCATGTCCATTGCATGAATGAAACAGCTGCACGACGGGGATGTCTGCCTCCCCTCTCCCTTCCTTTCAGTCTCTTTTTTCAGTCTCTTTTTTCGGTCTCGTTTCTCTCTCTCGGTCCCTTTCGTGACGTCAGTGGCGTATCAGGTGACAAGCCACCAAAGTTGCTTACTTTAGGGGGGGAAAGAGAGAGAACGCGAGTAAAGGCAGAGAGAGGAAGAGAAAGAAAGAAAGAGAGAGAGATGCATCGCGGAGATGGCAGCCTGCATGCCGGTTGAGTTAAAAGGGAAGAAAGAAGACGCCATGGACCAGGATCTGGCTCATCTCGCAGGTTCGAGCGCCAGCTTTCTCTCTTCCCACCCAGCCCATCAAGTGTAATGGGCTGCAGTACTCCGAAGAATTCCCGTATTTCCTTGCTGTCGTGCTGGGAGACCGAGGACGCCTATATCAGCCCTTCGCTAAGGGCCCTTTGGTCTAGACGCGGCGAAGGGGGAAGAGACCTGGCAGGGAACCCGGACGGGACATCAGTCTTCCTTGCTGCTGCTGGCCTTTTTCACTTATAGCTGTCGCCCGGGGAGGTTGCGTGGATGTCCCTGGATGTATATACTGGTTGAACTCCGTTTAAGTCCTTGGCCCAGAAGGAGGAATAAATGTCATGGGACACGTCCACATGGCGGTGTCTTACGTAGTAGATATCGAGCAGGAGTTAGACGAGAGACGAGTAGAACGAACGATAGTAGATGTATGCTATAGAGTATAAGACAGTAAGATATAGAGATGTAGAGAGTGAAGAAGCTGCTTTCTCTTTGGGCTTGCTTAGGTGAGCGCTGGGAAGAATTTTGGCCAAGGGGGGAAGAAGAAGAAGAAGCAACTCTTTTTTTTGACACTTTCTCAACTTCACCAACTTCAACTTTCCAACCAACTTCGACTTCTCTCTCTCTCCCTTCACCCGAAAGCCACCAACTCTCTCTCTCTTCTCTCTCCTCCCTCTCTTCTTCCATTCTCTTTTCTTCACTTCTCTCCCTCTCTCTCTTGATACTATGATGCGACGCGCGCTCTGACCTAGCTCTTGTTCTCTACTACCGCAGTCCTCGAACCTGCTTGGCCCACCAGACAGACAAACAGACGGAACAGCAGCAGAACTCGGTCTCTAGCTCTATTCACAGCCTCAGGAGTCGGCTTCCTCTCTGATACTACCTGATACTCTCAGTCTGCCTGCCCTCCGTCGACTTCGCGCGTCGAAAGTCACGTTTTCAAGGTCGTGATACTGGTTGCGATGGAATTATTCCTGCGCCCTTATTGACACCATCCAGTTCGGCCCCAGCTATTTGAATACTCTCTCAGTCTCAGTCTCAGTCTCTATCCATCTGTCTACCTACCGCACTCTCCACATCTGCTGCAGAGCTTTTCCTCGTCTCGCAGCCATGGATATCAGGGACTTGATCACACCCGCCAGACCGGACAAAGCTCCTGCTGCACCCTCGCCCATCCCCGTCCCGTCATCTCACCCGCCGCCGAGACACCACAAGTCGAACACACCGCAGCCGCCTCAGGCCAGCAGCGGGCTCACTCACGCCAACGGTGCTGGCAACAATGCGATGCTGACTCCGGGCGTCGGACCCCAGACACCCTCTACTCCTGGTGGTATAGACCTGCTCGCCGAAGCTGCACGTCTAAAGAGAACAGATGCTTACGAGGTCAACCCTTCGCCGTCGACCCCGTTCCCCGTCGTTCCACCTGCCGCGCACAGCACGCCTACTCCACGGCCGTCTGCGTATGATGGTACAGATGGGGGTTCGGATGCGCCCAGGCGTGACTTCACCAGTGCCTGTCTCAGCCCAGAGGCCCAGCAGGCAGCCTCGCAGCTGTACAGCAACATTCAGAAGAACCACTACGCCTACGAAGACCGCGTAAACTTCATTCGGCTTCTCCATCAAGGGTTCGTAGACCACATCTACCCTCCCTCATCGCCCGACTCCCACGGAGATCCCCACCGGTTTGACGTCCTTAAGGATCTCAAGGCTGCCCGAGAGGAGCTGGACAGCCTGTTCGCCATCGGGGAGGATCTTTGGGCTGAATGGATCCAGGATGAGAGTCTGCTCGCCCGCACCGTCAACGAGCGCATCGCCGTCATGGAGCTCTGTCGCCGATCGGTCGAGGAAGAGTACGGAAGCACGAAGCTCTGGGTCATCTATGGCGAGTGGATGTTGTATCTCTACAAGGCCTCATCCGGAGACAGGGAAGGCTCGGGACGTGGTCACTGGTCGGACGAGGACAGGGTGATCGGCCGTGAGGTGTTTACATGGCAATCCGTGGTTGAGGTGTGGAAGGCCGGTGCCGACGCGACCAAATGGCGGATAAACGATAGCCACCTAGTCTGGAACCGCTATCTAGAGCTCCTGATGCAGGATGTCGACTCTTCCCCCTCACAGGAACGAGTCTCGCAGCTCCGCGCGCTCTTCGAGAGCAGGCTACAGACCCCCCAGGCCGGGTGGGACGAAACATCCCAACTCTTCTCCAACTTTGTCTCGAAATACTACAATGCCAACTACGAAGATCTCATGGTCGACGCCAGGAGTAAGGCCGCCGAAGCCAAGGCTATGTATTCTGCGCGCGAGACTCGAGAGGCTGCCCTACAGAGGGCGTTCGAGCTTAAGGATACGGCCGCTGAGTGGTCGACCTTCCAAGAATACATCGAGTGGGAGACCTCGAAACCGATGATAAAACCGCAACAGCTGCAACCGCTCCGTCTCGAACTAATCACCTCTCTCTACCAGCGTGTTGTCCTTCGTTTCCCCACCGACGCCACTCTTTGGGAAGACTTTGTGATGTTCCTGATCGACGAGTCCATGGATGGTCCCACAAACACCTCCCCCATCCCAGCCATCGAGCGCGCGACTCGCCACTGCCCCTGGTCTGGTGCACTCTGGTCACAACTCTTCGTCAGCGCTGAACGGTCAGGTCTCTCCTTTGCTGAAATCCTCGAACTCAAACACAAGGCTACTCGCTCCGGCCTCCTCGACGCTGCAGGAATCAACGAGGTGCTGAAAGTACATACGACCTGGTGTAGCTACCTTCGCCGCTGGGCGCTCCAGCCAGACTCAACGGACGAAGATCTCGACGTTGCCGAAGTTGGTATCCTCTCTGCCATCGAATCTGTCCAGGAGCTAGGTGACAAGAACAACAAAGCCGCCCCCAATGACCCGCTCTTCCACCTCGAGCGCATCTACATCCGTTACCTCAGCGCACGCGGAAGTTGGGACACCGCGCGCGAAGAGTTTAAAAACCTCATCTCCCGACATGGGCATAGCTTTGAATTCTGGCTTGCGTATTACACATGGGAACTTCTGTCGTGGAGCAAATTCATGCCTTGTGACTCTTCGGCGAGCGCCTCCCGACGAATGCCTAACCCTAGCTATGCCACTGCAGTGTTGAAGCAGGCTCTGCAACGGACCGATCTAGACTGGCCAGAGAAGATTATGGATGCATATATCTCACACTGCGAGCATTACGAGGACGCTGATGAGTCTCAGCTTGCCATGATTGATGTTCGAAAGGCTATGAAGGCGTTGACCAAACGCAGGCAGAGGGAAGCTATGCAACAACAATACCACCAGCAGCAACAACACCAGCAGTCCGCCAATCACCAGCATCACCAAGCTCAACACGCAGCCGCGGCAGCATGGCCAGCTTCTACGGAGCTACAGAGTCATACAGGCGAGCCTCTATCAGCTGGCAAGAGAAAGCGCGAGAACGAGCCCGAGCCGAATGGTTTGTCCTCCAAAAAGGCAAAAGCAGATGCCATTCAATCGGTGGAGGGGTCGACTCGCGATCGTGAACATGCGAGTGTTCTTGTGAGAAACCTGCCAAAGGGTATCGCACAGGTGAAGATTCGACAGTTTTTCCGAGATGTAAGAGATAAACCCATTGCCTATGTCCTATGATGGATGCTAACTGACTATATAGTGTGGAAAACTCAATTCTTTGCAGATTCTCCCTGGCGACTCCGGATCTGCATTGATGGAATTTGATACCTATGAAGACGCCCTCGCGGCTGGCACGAAGAATCAGAAAATCCTAGAAGGGAATGAGATAACCGTCGAGCCAGTTACTGATACAACGGTATTTGTCACGAATTTTCCACCCACCACGAATGAGAATTATATCCGTGAGCTCTTTCATCCGGTATTCCGATCTCCTCTCCCTAGCCTCCCCCGACTTGTGATTCAGGACACTAACAGTAACACGTATTAGTATGGCGAAATTGCCGAAGTGCGATTCCCATCACTTAAATTCAACACCCACCGCCGCTTCTGCTATCTGCAATTTACATCCTCCTCGAGTGCCTACGCTGCCACTGAGCTCAACGACAAAGACATGGGTGATGATCTGAAGCTGGTAGTGAAAATCTCGGATCCCACACAACGACAAGCCCGGTCTGGCGCGTTTGAAGAAGGGAGAGAGATTTACGTCTGCAATATACCCTACAAAACCACAGAAGGGGACCTCGTCGAGCTGTTCACCGCATATGGCAACGTCGAGTCAGCGAGGATACCCACCAAAGTAAATGGGGGGATTAGAGGATTTGCTTTTGTTGCCTTTACTACAAAAGTAAGTCGAATGAGCGGCTTCTTGTATATATATACGAAGGAGAAAGATGCTAACGTGAAATTAGGAACAAGCAAATGCCGCCCTAGCCATGCACGAGAAGACATATAAAGGCCGAGAGCTAAGTGTACGGCCATCGTCAAACTCGGGCGCCAAACGGCTCCAAACAACAGTTGTCTCTCGATCTGAGTCACCCGCCACGAACATGGAGCGCAACGGTACCAGCGCCGCTTCCACGCCACCTGGCTCCCTGCCCGACGGACACGAAACAAAAAGCAACCGCCACCTACGCACCCTTGGACTAATGAACATCCCCGACACAGTGAACGACACTCGAATCCGTGCTCTCACAGAACCACACGGTGCGTTAGTGAAGATCGTCCTACGACCAGACCACCAGGGCGCAATTGTTGAATTCGTCGATACCCATGGTGCAGGTAAAGCTTCGTTGGCCCTCGAAGGGTATGAAATTACACCCGGCCGATTTATCCACATTGGCTCGGTGAAGGATATGCTACAGCAGAAACCAGAGCATAAAATCGATAGAATACCAGTTGGCAAGGAGAAGGGGAAAGTTAGTAATGCCGCTACTGCCGGTAGTGGCACTGGTGGCAGAATGATGCAACAAGCCTCAGCGCCGATAAGACGACCTAATCAGTCATCTGGCGGACGCAGAGGTGGATTAGGCGTGAAGCGCGGGGGGTCAGCCATCCCTTCGAGAGATAAACCCGCATCCACATCTAATCATCATGATGATACCGACGGCCAGAATCAGAATCAGAACCAGTCCGAACCTACGACGACACGGAATAAGACGAATGACGACTTTCGAGCAATGTTATCACAGCCCAAGTAAGGCTGGCTAATCGATCTGTTCCACAAGGACATACCCATATTCCACGTTTCTCATCTTCGCTTCTATAATCCCTTGATTTATTATTTGGAAACCTTTTTTCTTTTACTTTTTTCTCATCATGCGGTGGCGCCTTTCATGTTTTTCCCATATCTCCCCCTCCGTTTTATTTTATGATGCGAGTTCTACCAAAGAAATGCCCATTTAACGCATGTGCCAAAATAAAAACGACGGCCCGACACTGCTCTGCTCTGCTCCCGAGGGAGAGAGAACTCAGTGTAGCGGGTGAAAATACATCTCTTACCTTTCTACTTGTCAACATTGCTTGTGTTGACGTTTAACCTTTCATGTCCATATACCGTTATTTGCATGATGGAATGGCTTTTTATCATTTTGCGTTTTCTCTCTCTTCTTCTATTTGCAGCATCGCATCTCGCAGACTCAGACACAGATATATCGCTTAATTTAATTCTCAAGTCGGGCATGGGGATGAAGATGATGCGGTTACTTGGCTGGGCGGTGGTTAGAGGAATGTATGATTATCTTCTGCTCTCTCCATTTTATTCGATTGAAAAGAAAAAGGGAGGATGAATTCAAAATTTACCTGTTCTCACGAGTCTTCCCACCAGCATGACCGTGGCCATGACAATGCATCTAGGCACATTCGATGCAGGATGTTTCCCACGAAGGTCTTGAACTCACCGCCGGTGAGTATCGTCAGCAACCAGACAATTGCCTGATTTTCCTTCACTGCTTTATGGAGTACTAACTGCCTATGTCAGCCATTTCAATGGCAATGGGGACCGGACTGTCAAGTCTACTCTGGTCAGCCAACAAATCCACGAATCTCAACTAAGAGATGATACGAAGATTGGGGTGGTCGGCTTCAGTCTTTTACGGTGTCGTCCATCCAACACCATCTGTGATGTCTCCCGCAGATCTGATAGTTCAATTAAATCTAAAGATTCTTGTTTCTCTTTGCTTTGCTTCTTCTCTCTAAACTAGGTCTAACAAGAAGCGAATGGAGCTATAACTCAACTTTGGGCGCTACGTAGCATTGCTGGATCTAGATTTCAGCGTCTGAGATGGATGTCTGTAAATAGTGGCTTAATTCCCCTATATTCATAGCAATTCCAACCAACCCATTGGACAGCTTTGATGATCCAGCTCATACTGTTCAGGTAGCTCATCCCCTAGAGAAAGGCGGGCGTGTCTGGAGATGTACTTGCCCTGACGTTGTATCTAGTAATCCCAAGTACTAGCTAGCTAGACTTCCATCTTCCTCACTCCCTATAGACAGCCAGTCAGCCAGACGGAAGCATCAGCCTGGCTTGCTACGCCCTCTGGACCCCCAGCAAGATGGTCTCTTGGTCAGGGGAGATATGACTAGGGATGGGGATGTGATGTGACTTAAAACTTCTGCCTTGTTTTTTGTATATAGAATCACATGATGCGGGCTGTCGTCATGGCAAAAGAAGCAGAAGAAGACAAGAAGACAGAAGAACAAGATCTCAGTCTTCTACCTATACAGTACTCTTAGCTCCTTCGTCAGCAGCTCCGAGGATAGTTCCAGCCGCCGAAGAGGACTCATTTGGTTGTTGTCGTCTTTTCAGGACGTTGTACTGCGAACCAGGGACGAGGGGGTTGGCTAGATAAACCGCCATCGTGGACTTGCATCTGGTGCCCGGGGAAGGGCGAAAAAACTACACCGGTTTCTTCACAAAGACCATTCTTTACTCGTTTACCTTGTTTCTGTTTCTTATATGTGAGTTTCCCAACCCCTAGTGGTA